>JAARMF010004009.1:0-17062 GCA_022844705.1 Toxascaris leonina
CCCCAGATTGAGATGTTCCGATATTAAAACTACCGAAAGAACAAACAGAACAACAGCTGAAAAGCTGTGCAAGGACACAAGAAGCAAAGTGCAATTAATCATTTGCGAGTGCTAATTAATGTATTTGTGTATGTTTGTAGTCTCCGAAAGCAGTCAAATTCTGCAAGGAATCCTGAAGAGCCTGACGGCTACTTCTAGGAAGTGCATTTCGAACCCGTTCTCCATTTCTCTCCCTTTTTATGAGTACTTTAACTAAGATGCGCCCTCTCTTACAGTCTCAGCAACAATTACGGAGTGTAGAAAAGTGTCCAGGATTCCTTCACAGCTGAAACGAAATCTAGAATGCTCGCAGCGTATCCACAATGCCAACAGAATTCATGGCGAGTTTGATTTTACTGCACTTTATGGACCGCTGCAAATCGTTTATTCATACGAGCTGATGCTTTTGTTTAAACGTTAATTAGAGACTCGGAACCGAGGTGAGGGAGCAAGCCAATGAAACGGCGTTCGGTGCTTTCAATTGGAGGTACGTATTTTGCATTCTGATGAAGACGTTGGGCAAACAAATGTACGCACGAGAGTGAAGGTTCTCAGAAATGCTAGGACCGATAAATGAGATTTTTAGGCGCTAACACGGAGTATGAGGAGGAAGAAATGACGATTCCGGCAAATCTCAACGATCTTCTCGCGAACGATCTGACGTTAGTGCAGATTCTCTGCAGAAAATATTCAAGAACTCTGTGGAGGATCGAAGGGCGCTACTTCGGCGCTTCGATATGCTCATCAATGAGGTAGGATTGCTCGACTCAACTTCTAACATAACGTTTCTCAGAAACAATTTGCCACTCTCCAAAACGTAATTACGAAACTTCGTAGAATTTTTGCGCTGTATTGCCGTTGTGCAATACTGTTCCAGTAAAGTGCCCGCAAAATTGAGGAAGACACTATCTCTTCAGGGAACTGATGAACTATCACTTCTTAGCGTTCACCTCGATTGCGAGAACAGAATCGTTGTGCAGCGAACTCCGTCAAAGCATTCAACTATTTTAAAAGGCAAGCAATGAGCTTAGTCACCAGAAACTGAGATGATTTAGGGGAAACCGAAAAACTCGAACGGGACGAGACGGGAACCAAGTCAAGTCAATCGAAACGACACACGGCGATTTCCTCGCCAGAAGATCGACTCTATGGAGGTTACCATTCCAAACTTGTTATTACCTAATTTTTATGCCGTAAGAACTGTGGGCGTCTTCTGCAACTCAGAAAAAAGTATAGAGCTGTTTATATATCATCTCAGAAGAGCTCTGATCATTTGAGGTATTATGAAGCTCCGATGATAAAATTCAGGAACTTGAGAACCCCTCACTTTTCGGAGAGATTCGTATTCGAAAGAGAATTTCTCAAACTCTTTGTTCGTTTGGACAGCAAGCTTTACATACTTTCATTACTTCACTTTTACTTTTCCAAAATTGTTTCTCGTCGGGTAGTCATGAAAACTACTTGGATGGAGAGCGGACACTTGTTTTTTGAAGAAAATGAAGGTGGGAGGGATTCTAACTTTGGCTGGGAAGGAGAAGGGGAAGGCGGTGAGCAGGAGAAGCGATCTGCGGCATTTGCGCTTGGAGAGCAGAGATAAGTTGAGGGAGCTCCTTGATCGGGGATTGGACGTAATGATGAAGCTCTGCCAGTCTCTGCCACTACAGTATCGCTGTCCACAAAACTCCTTTACCTAAAGTTTTCAGTCGGTCCTTTCCACAGCATTGATCTCTCCATTCGTCACTTCCATCCTTCTCGAAGTGAACGCGACAATTTGTAATTCGAAAGAGAATAACGCAGGAGCGTCATATCTTTGCAGTGTTTTAAAAAAAATTTTTTTCACGCGCAGTGGTATTGACTCTAAAGATTGATGAAGCTTATGAGGGAGATTATTTTATCTGTTGAAGGAGGAGAAGAGAGGATAGGGTGGGCACTGCGAACATTGCATACGAAAAGATTGTTTGGCTAGAATGGTTTGAAGCACAAGGAAAACAAAATAGCCCTTTTCGTCACGCAGGTGTTGGAAAGGATAGAGAGGGAGAGTGTCCGCTTACTTCAACATGTTTGATCTCATCGGGTAGTAGTCCATTCGTCCAATGTTAAGCTGGCAAGTTGCAGGTGTCATGGGGTTCTCCGCGTCTCGCAGATATGCCACTTGGAACTGAAAACAATGATGAAATAATACTAGACGTTCACGGTGAAGAGATGGCAGGACCACCATTCGATCCGAATGCACCGCCTATGATTGCCGGTTGGTTATGTATGACCTCGGCGGAGAGCCACCTAATGCTGCCATCAAAGCCGGAAGAGGTGATGTCAGCTTGTTCGGCAGTCGGTTCTTTTCAATGCACAAGCCTGCAACCGAGGGAGATTTGTATTTCCTGTCGTGCTTCAACTAAATCTCACAATCCGCCAAGAATTTTTTTGCCGTGAGATATTTTAGCGTTTCTTCATTTCACATTTCATCCTCACATATGCGCACTGCAGCTTATCAGGTTCCCAGCGAGCTATATGCGAACTTACTCGGAAATGATGCATAAATTTTTATGCCCATTTGACGCAGTGCGTTGAAATTTGCAAAGAGCACCAACACTACACAGTGGCAGATGGGCCAGTTTTTGAAACCACTAATTTGGTGTGCATGATCCATGTGACTGAGATCCTTTCCTTCGATTTTGTCACTTGATCGACACTGTAATACGGCGAGCGTAAAAAAAATGATGGTTGTGTTAGGAGGTTCGTGGTGCTCAGTAATCCGTCAGGACATTTCCATCCAGCAACGGTGGCAAAAAGGTGGAATAAGCAACGAGGCTGTGGGAGTGCTAGCCTCTGGGAGGAAAACAAGAATATTGTCTGGCAGCATCCTCTCTACCTGCTATCTAGGCTTCATTCATTACTTTATTTCAGCTTTTGAAGTAGTTTTCCGAAAACAGTGCGTTAGCCAATGAAAAAACTAGTTCGAATTAAAATAGCACTGTGTACATTTATTGACTGCAAACAGCAAGGTTGGTCCGTTTGGAGGTAATCACTGGAGTTTCTCTAAGTCATTTTCTTGTCAACTGCGGATAGAGTGTAATCGCAGTCGAGCCTGCGACAGAGAATGGTTTCCGAATCGACCTTTGCTCACATTCGCAGCAGTTGTAATATGCTTTCATTACTCATAGCCAAAAAAACTCGAAGCCATTTGTGTAACTTCTTCGGTTGCCAATTTTACTGAGCAAATTTTGTTTTCTAATTTTATCGCGCTTTCTATTGTAATTCTTGAAAGGTGTGAAAGAGGTTTGTCGAAGCATGAAGAATTTTGCCAGCGCTTTTTCAAAAAATACCCCATAGTTGTCATTTGAAGAGTTCCGCCCTATCAAGTGCCAACAACAGCATAAATCAGCACTGTTGCCGACAAAGCAAGAAGCAGTCCCTCAGGTGAACTTCCCGATGACTTGAGTTTGGACTTCAAATTTTGGATGAAACAAATGACAATTGACAGCCCGACGAGATGGCCATGGCCGCTTGACGTATTGTAGAGCTCATACTCCTCTAGATCCGATGAATTTTCATTTTTAAAAGCGTTGGCCATCAAAACATTCGTAAATCTATCTCGGGCTGCCAAAGAAGTTGGGAAACCTGCAAGTATAGAAAACGGCCGCAGCACCCAAGTTGCTTTTCAGTGATCGTCTCAAAATGCGAAGCTTCTGTTAATTTTCCAACACTTAATGACGACTCAACATTTTCATCGCCACAGAATCCCGCGAAAGTGTCGCCAGAAGATTTCAGCTATTTTCAGGTCCATCACCTAAAAAAGTGTCGCCACCGGAGGCCTTCAGTGAACCAGAGCTTCATTGCACATCAAGCCTTCTTAATGTTAGCAACAATTCCTTCGTTGACTGTTTCTAACATTCATGAACTGCTTGTACACGAGAATAACTCTGTCCAAAATCATTGTCGGAGATGGCGATACCCATATTCTTTTCCTTTGTAATGCACTCGAGACTTCCTCGGCGAAAATCTTCAAGGGGCAGCCGAAAAGTTCAGGAGTCAAAGTATTTTGCTGCAGTCACTGGAAACAACTTCTTTGAATGCGACGTCTGCAACTACAGAGGTCACATTCAGAGACGGATAAGCAGTTATCCATGTCTGTTTTTCATGTCACAGAGTAAATAATGCAATCAGGATGGCGTCTTTCAGGTGAACGAGACGCAAAACTGCACATCATATCTCCCACTGCGACATGCTTTTGCACTCGTTTTGTAATACGACCAGTGGTAGATAACAACACAGTCTGAGTGAAGTGCACGGAAATTTTTAAGCATAGCTATTTATAATCACTTTCAGACAGACGAACTATAGTTGATCGAACTGTGGTCTTTATTGCGCGTATCAAACTTACCAGCTCTGCTTCAGCGGTTTTGAAGCTGAGATTGCGAACGGAAAGACTCAAACGTAGATACTACATTGTGCCACCAAAATGTGTTTCGGGAGATCGCGTCTGAATCGACTGTTTCTGCTGCCGTTAATGAAAGCTGTTGGTGTGGTCGAAGATCGAGGTAGCGAATTCATAAAGGACCATATTTGCATCTTTCAGAGTTATTACAGAAATCGCCGGCCGCGTCCGATTGCGCCATTAGCCGTCAAGGATTGTTCATGCTGCCGTCGCGCCTTGGAACATTATNCCGTCGCGCCTTAGAACATTATGTGCTGTGATGTTCGTTCTTGCTGTTTTCATGTACATAAGATCATCGAGGGTATCGAGATTTTCCAGAGGTACAGATTCATCTTATTTGCGGACGGTTACTGCCGTAGTTTTTCCGAATAACTGTGTGTCTTTAAAAGCATATTGGTGCATCCTGTACGGAGAGCCAATCTCCACATCATAACTGTGAACAAAGTTCCTTCCTTCGCTTTCCTTCCCGCTCCTCTGAATAGTCAAGATAGAAATAACGAATTCGATAACAAACTGATTGTGCACCCTTCAGCATTACCGCATACATCGTCCGCATTGTTTGACTCCGCTTAGTTGTCGGGGATTGCTCACGATGGCAACATTCATTGCATTTTGAAAATATTTGACATAATCGGGGTCCAGCGCTCCACTGTGCGTTGCTGAAATTATTAAATGATGGTTAGTCAAGTTGAGCGAATTCTACTGTGTTGACAGTGGATCAGCCCCCTGCAACTGCTCAAGACTTCTGGAAAATTGCCTGTCAACACCACTGACGTTGCAAATGTTTTGTTCACTTCACGAATGTACGTGCAATATAAATGTAGCCCGTTGGCGTCATTGACCCTTACTGGACACTTCTCGCATAGCTGTGAAAAAGGCCAAATTTCAGGAGTTTCAGAGCAGCAGTGCTTCAGAAGCGGCCGAATGAGGCAAACTGCGAGCAGCGAAGAAGATTAGGATCGATGGCAAAGTGCTGTCGACTAAGGACACCTGGACTATGCTGAAAGAAGATTCTTGCTGAAAAGACCGTGCTGTATATTTTATTTCTTATGTGCTCATAACGTTTTTCGTTTTTAGCACACAGAAGAATTATATAATACCATCAAAGAAATAAATTTCACCGATGAGAGATTTATCCATCATGAAAGCTGATCTTGTTGGCATTCTAACGACAGGGTATTGGAATGCACCATTTTGAGGCATACTGAAGTTAAGTGTTCAATGTTGTTTTGGATAGGATCAGAACTAAGGTCAGCACTGCGGTGCGGTTGTTTTGCTAACATCTGACCCGCGAAAAGAGAGTGCCTTATCTTGCGATTGAAAGCCTGTCTTATGGACCCTATGTGATAGAATATCTCCATTCTAATGTAGCTGCTCATACCGCCACATTTTCCCATGCAGAAAAAAAAGAGAGCATTTCCCGACCGCCTACGAAAAAAGAATTGACAAGAGAAATGTGAAGCTGTTTGCAGATCTTAAAGCATTGTTGTGAATTATTGCACAAGCCCGCTTATCACTGATATTGTTAGGATCATTCGACAGTGTGTGGAAGTGATCGCTCATCTCAATTCGTATTTATTTGTCATCAAAATTTTTTGCACCTTCCGAATGTTCATGAAAAGTTCAAAGGCATAGTTGGCGTGGGAATTTAGCAATTCGACAGGGAAATTCTCTCGCGATCATAAGTGAATACAAAGCAAGAAGTCATCGCAGTTGCATATGATGTACGTGAATTAAAAACAATGTGGTGCTGTTTATGGTGCGACTGTTGACAGTGGATTTGTAATTATCAGTGCTCCTGCGTCAGCACATCTGTGAATAAAATCTTGTATGTACTCTCACATCTAAGTGAGGATAATACAACCTTCAACCTCTACCTCTCCAACTCTCTCGAAAACAACTTACCACTACTACTATTCGTTCAATTCATATGACAGACAAAATAATCCTTCGATTCCTGTGCAAAAATAATGTGGTTCTGGATGGAAGCGCCCACACTTTTAGCAATGGAAATATTCGTGTGATTTGCTGCGGCAATATTCGTTCACTTGGAATCTCGTGTTGTTTTCCTTTTCGCTGGCCGTCGACATAGCTCTTAAATAGGTATACAAAGCGTCTGCTCGGAATGAATTTGTCTCCCACAAAAGTCTCCCTGTAAATCTCTCAACGCGCTTTTGGAAATTTGCACGTGTGTATTCACATGTGTGTGTAAGAATTAATCTTTCTTCTTTCCCTCAACGAAGTCGTAAGGGCAGCCAAGAAAAATTAACTATCACAGCTTACGGATTCAGATATTCGGTCTCACCAACCTGCCAAATTAACACAATGGTTCTTACCAAATACCTCCGCATATTCACTGCTCAAGTTACGTTTGTGCAAGAGTGGCAATGATGACATACCCACAACACAATCAGTCGGTTTTCGTCACTGTCGCATTGGAGCAGCATATGAGTGCCACAGGGTCCCTCGGCGATGGTTTGTATATCTCTCGAAGTCATCGGAAAGTCACAACAGATGACCGCTACAGCAGTTGGGGCCACCGGTTCGCAGAATGGCAGTTCAACGTTCTCCTGAACGCGCACATTTTGCCACACTTCACTGCTTCTTACGATTGGTTGGTATGCGCATCTTCTGCTATAGCATGAACCGTTTTCGTCTGCTGCTTACAGTAGTAGTTCACTTTTGATCGAGACGCAGGAAGTATGACTGGTTCCCTCACTTCCGAAGAAGTATGTGAACGCTTCGTCTTTAAGGGATTCCCGAAGAGTAGACAAACTTCTCTGAAACCTTCCATCTAGTCGCTTTTCTCACCATTTTAATATCATCGGAAACGAGTCCGTTATAAAGCCAGTCATTGCGACGTTATATATATATATATATATATATATATATATATATANACGCGAATATGTAGGTTCCTGCTCATTTCCTTCTTTATTCAAGTCACCAATGAGGGAACGATGGCGTGAAGTTTTTTAAATATAAGCCACACTACAGGATAATTTAAAAATATTTCGATTTGTCGCGACCGAACATGTGCTTCACTGATCCCACCAACCGTTCACCTACAACTTTCCTTTATCGACTTCTCACACTGACTAAATGTTGATCCTTCCCCTCTCATAAACGCTTTTCTTTGCATGCTTACTTAAAGCTTTAAAAAAGTCATTTTCCAACCGTACACAATGCAGAGGTCATAAAAATTCCGACTGTTCAACACGCAGCCCTATGAGACGCCCGCAAGATGAATTCGATGAGTTGATTGCTTGTCACGTTTGTTTGGGAGGTCTTACAATAAAAGAATGGTCGAACTTTCTATTCTATGCTCGCTTAAAACTGCACGTCCTAACATACCCTTAGTCCTGTACATACCTTCAACCACCACCATCCATCACAACTACGCCTTTTCTTCGCTTAACGATGGGAAAGATTAGGCAAGTTGTGCGAAAATGCTCAGCTCTCGTTCGATAGTGGGGAAGTCGGAAACAAGAATCGGCACCGTCGTGTATGAGAGGTGGCTGAGTGCACTGTGCAGCAGAGCGCGTCGAACAGTGCGGGTTTGCGCCGTGCGCGAGGATACCAGTCACGAACGAATAAGTAGTGTATGGTGTTGTGCTGTGTTTGCACGCGGTTGCTATGTGCTTTGTATTGGTTCAGATGCCTGAGCGGTCTGTATGCGTCCTACAACCACCAAAACTTCCATCGTTGGCTTTTAAACCAAGCATCCGCCTCAACAGTGGGCGATTCCTTCACGTTTCCGTCATCTGTTGAAGTTTTACGGTGCTTCGTACGTCTCGATTGATGGCTCGCACTTCTGTAACATGCTTGTGAATGCGGTTTGTTTTGCGAGTTACACTTTGCCTATGCATTGGTCTTGACGCATCAGCGAGATATTGCATTGTAACAAGTGGAACAAAACGACGTTGTTCGCACGTGGTTTTTTTTTTTTAATTATTTGTACTCCAAATTTCGCATTCCCTAGGTGCATTGTGCTCAAATATATATGCCCATTTGTTGGGTGACCCGGACTCGCATTGCGCAATCAAGTTCACACGACCTCTTGCAGACGTTTTTGCGAGTAGTTAGTTCAACAAAGCTGTTCATGCGCTCTAGCGCATATTTGTTGGTAAATTATGAAACTATATGGTTCGATGAGTAATATCTCGGAAGCAAATATCTATGATATCAGCTCCTCCATCTTACTGTTACGCTTCTTTCCCTTCTGCTCAAATTTCACCATATTTAAGGCGCTCAGCCTGTTTTAGTACTAGCGTGTTGCATTCGCCTTACAGCTCCGTAGTGATCCTTATCTCCTGAAGCTGTCACCACCAGTTTGATTGAATTTTTCATGGCATCCTTCTGTCGAATCCTGCATTCCTTCTGTGAACCAAAATCGGAGACACTCGCATGTAGAAAGAATACTCAATTTTCTCTTAAGTTCTCGATTCAGTCTTTCTGCCACAAAGAAATTCAGCCGTCAGGTATCGTTCAGAGCTGACTTTCTGTCTAAGCAGCTTCATCTATGTGAAGTAATAGTTTAATAATACGCTTGATCATGAGCAGCATTGAATCGTCCACATATTCCGGTTCATTACGCTTCCTCCCACTCATTTGCACGATGCCGGCGCCGGAGATTTTAAATGACTGCTTTTTCGGCGTTGCTTCTGTCACTTCCTATATGATTCTTACAGATTTTTACAGAAAAGTATCATCAGAGAGCCATTCGATGTGCGCTCGAGCATCACTTCGCCTGGCAGTAAAGTTTGTTGGGCGTAATTTTTGCACTGCGACAACTTTGGAGATGGAACTTGCTTGATTGACAGTTGAAGGGAAGCTTTGAAAGGCACATAATGCAGTGGCGAGGGGTTGATTGTCCACAAGATGAAGTGCAAGGCTTCTTGTTTCAAGTGGTGACTTACTACGTTAGTAGTTCCCGCAGTGTGCGTGAATCTCATTCCTTCCATATGCTTCAGTTTTTCTTGTTGAGGATTTGATTTGAATGGATGAATAAACTTTCACTTGCTTACAAAAATATTAATAAACTGCAAATCACGGCATACATTAAGTTGATTGCGAATTTGGCGTCACGCAGTTGATGAGCAGAAGGGAAAAGGAATCGATGAACCCGTGCTCTTCACGGATTTTTTTTCTCCATTATTCGTTTTCAACGTCTAACAAAGGGCAACAGTTCATTTTTTGTCTTCATTCGTCTCACTCNTTAAGCTGATTGCGAATTTGGCGTCACGCAGTTGATGAGCAGAAGGGAAAAGGAATCGATGAACCCGTGCTCTTCACGGATTTTTTTTCTCCATTATTCGTTTTCAACGTCTAACAAAGGGCAACAGTTCATTTTTTGTCTTCATTCGTCTCACTCATCATCTACCAGTTAGTCCGTCGCTCCTTTGCAGCTGGCTATTTCTCTCTGCTGAAATTCCGATGCATTCGTGGCCATGCCCGAGTTACTGAAACCGTGCACGGATTCGAGCTGAAAACTTACAAACTTCTGAGGAAATTTTCACTTCCTGATCGATATTTCTATGATTCATTAGCGACGTACTTTATAATGGCAAAAGTCCTTCGCATAAAAGGACCTCAAAAATAGTCACCACTGAGGCTCTTTTCCAGTTGAGGCGGTCTAACGTTTCAGTGTCAGCTCATTAATTTCCTATGAGGTGAAAGCCGCACCCTTAGTGATTACAGCAACCACCTTATTTATGAACAAAGTGGCGCATTAGAGATTTTTCATTGCATCACTGATATGACCCGAGCATCTGATTGCATGCTCATCGCATACATGGCGATTATTTTAGTTTCAACGTCATGTGTTGTCACTAACGGTTGAAGTTGTTTCAGCTAGTGAAACCTGAGAATATCCCGTGATTGTTAAAAGTTCGGGGGAGCGCCTCGAATTGTTTTTATTCTCGCCAGCGTGGATCACTAAGGATGATGGGTGTGTACTGTGGGTAATACCGCATTACATTTTCATATTATACCACCTGACAGAGGCTGAAGCTGGCTTACTCTGGACGTTTCTTGCTTGAAGAGTGTCACGCGGCTTTAAGTCCTCGTTAGATCTCCAGCTTCCGAAATATCAGGCGTTTTCGAATTTTTACCGCTCCAATTATTCAGCAAGACGTAGTCAGTAGTTTTTGTTAGTACAGTGTGCACTGCTTTTAGTGGTTTCCCCAATTTGTCCAATCAAAAGACTTCAAAACTGGTGCAGCCCCACTAGTTTCCAATCACATGTTTTTAGAATCTGTGCATTAAGACCTGAAAACGTCGTTGTCCTTAGTTCTGCTTGAACCTCATCCGGCTGAAATGCGAGAATATCTGGCATTTTCGGAGCCCAGGATCAGGTGGCAGTTGGTTCACGACTCCACATTTTGCAAACTTCCCTTGCGCACAAATTAAGAATATGTGGGAGGAAATTGCGTTAGGAGTTTTGAAAGTTTTTTCAAGAGTGGTGTCCAATAGTGGCATACGGCATGCAGGTCTTCCTGAATCAGTCTGAGTTTCAAGCCACTGAGAAGCTCGAAAGCGGGAAGCGATGACTGGTCACTTTACACTAAGACGCCAAAAAAAACTTAATGAGAACTTCAGTATTTTCCCAGAAGGATCAAACGGTTGTCATGGAGCGGTGATTCAGTATACTGTTCGGGAATGATGAGCATTTGTAAACACGATTATCACTTCTCACCTTTCTCGAGTCGGTGAAAAGCGACAGGCTTTTCACATTCCTCCTTATTTTGGGAATTACATCCGAAATTGTGCTCGAAAATTGTTTTCCCTGCGTAAAAAAAGTTGATGCTGCCCACATAGTTTGTGACTGCGTCTTAAATTCGGTAAATTTAAGGGGGAGGGGGGTATGGTAGGTTTTCGTTGGGATACTCAACGATGTGGTCATTGCTGAATATACGTGGATCGAAAAACGTTCGTGTACCTCGTCACTCTCTCCAAATGTTTGTGGCTCGAAGCCGCCGTTCGCTAATGCGAACAGTGAACTGAGCAAACATCTGAAGCAATCTCCACCTGCAAGCAAATAACTAAAAACCACTTTCATGACAGCCTTAGTGCGTAATTCCATTTTTATTTGGCCAACATGAAAAAGGACACGTCACCATATTAATAAATGAAACAATAAAAACAAAAAGCAAACACATACGCCTTCTACCAATCAAACAACCAAACTATCAAGATAAAGTCCAACATAAATGAGAAGCGACCAGCAAACTATGGGCATCGATGCCTCATTTCATTACTGCGAGAAATGCTGCTCACCGACGCGTCACGTGTAATAAGGAATATCTGGAATGACGGTGAAAAATTGATTTCTTGTGCGCCTAGTGTGATCGAAGCACGATCGCCGGTACGCTTCACTTCGCGTTTCAGCGTCGCGTTAAGAATTGGATCGTAGCTCTCGACGTCCTGTACAAGAAGGGCGTTTCCGAAACGAGGTGCTGATTCAAGATTCCTCTTGAATGATTAATTAAATTTACTTATATACTCACTGCTTCAAATTATGCCCACCAGTAGCATCTTAGTGTTCCTCAATACAGTTGCATTGCTCAGGTTTTTTGATGCCTCCAACCTTTGAGGATCTCATTTTTCATAAAACCTTTCGGACTCACTTTTCTTGCATCCATAACTGGAACTTCGTTTCGGAAACGCCCTGAAAGACAAACATATCGTAACCACCATCTGAATAAATTTGTGAGTGCAAAAAACTATGAATTCGAACAGGAAATACACCTGTGAGGCAACAGAGTTAATCAACCACAAAGACAACAATAAACAGCCATTATATGACGATAAAAACAAAACAACAACATTCAGATGAAAAGATCCACCTATTGTTTCTTCCTGTTAAACTCATCTTGTCTTACAAAATACTGTGCATTGGTTCAAATTTTCAAGAGCCTAAACAAGAGCTACGAAATGACAAAGCTTTCTCCGAATAGGCAGCCATTGCTGTTTTTGGAAATCAAATAAAACTTAGGGAAGCTGATCACTTCCCCCTTAGCTTCCCATACCCATCTAATTCGCCTCATCCCAAAATCCTGACGCTAAGAAACCAATGTACTCAATGACTCCATTGCTCTTGTTTGAGAATGACGTTGCAAACACATGGATAAACATTACATTGCCTCAAGAGTTTTGTGCTGCAGCACTGCTAAAGAACCGCAACCGAACAGGAAAGCATGTCACGTTTCTTTAAAATTGTACTACACCTTTCGATTTTTAAAACATCGCAACTTTTGAGAACGTACCGCCTTTGACGAATGCCTTTCCTTTCCCTTCTAGCCGACAAATTCAGATAAACAACCCAAAGCAACAATAAATGGGTAGTTAATGTTAACGAACCGAGAAGTGCTTTCGTAGTGTCTGCCTTGCGTGAGTCCATCAAATCTCCTATATATATAGTTGGAGAATTCACCTCTGAAAATTTTCGAAATACTATATAGGCTCTCTGATTCTCCCTGACTTTCATGTTAGTCAAAAACAACACCTCCATTCACGAACGGATAATGAACAATAACGTTCATAGCTTGATAGAGAATGAAGGAAATTTACTTTTGAATCAGCTTTGGTATTCCCTACACAGTGAGATCCTACTTGCTTTCCGGAAACGTAGTTAGAACAAAACGAGCTAGAATAGTCACTGAAGCAAAACGAGAAGTACATCTAAACACATCTATACCTTTGCATAGTGGCTCTTAGCTAGACGTTTTATATGAAATGAACAACAAATGTAAGCCATTTGGCGATATCAAAATGACTAGGAAGTGTACTGACTCAGGTTTGCCAAGGGATGAGATCGCCGATCAGAACACAACAAAATACTACCTCGAATCTGCGTCAGTTTTTCTCAATGGATCTACGGCGCAAATCTCTTTAGAGAAATGACTGCCTAAGCATTTTTAGTCCCCGTGAAATGGCTATCATGATTTTCACTCCAGGAAGATCACTCCTAGCTGCATTGTATGTTAGCTGGGCACTGATGTATATCAGACAGCGCTAGGGAACTTTGTCCTACCCTAAGTCGAGATGGAATACTTGCAATTCCTAGTCGTGCCTTGTGATGGGAATCGGAGGGGGTAGGCAGGGAGTCGACTTGGCCTTGTGACTGAAAGCGACTTGTTTTCCTATCTTCCCGTCCGCATTTTTTTGTTATTTTCTCTGCTTTCTTCGTTTGGATCGCCTAAGTGCTCCAACAAACCCTAAGTGCTTCCGCACCATAACGTATAATCCTTGGTGGTTACGAAGTTTATTCCCCCTTCCTCCTCCTCTTCACCGTCACTTAAGTGACGGTACCGCATGTCTCCGAATGTGATTGCTTTTCTTGTCTAATCGGTCCTACGATTTTGACTTTTATTTCTAGAACCGTTGCCAACGTCCTTCTTTTATTAAAGCAGGTTATATAACCGGGAAAGAACTATCATTGTGTCCAATCAACGGAAAATGTTCTGCTCAACAGATTCTTACATCTGGAACGGATTCATAATCAAACTTCTGATGTAGTACCCCTATTTGAGGAATATCAAATATAAAACTATGAAATAACCATAATAAAACTATGCAATTTACAGCTCAGAACCACCGAACGTCGGGATCACTAAGCAACTCAACTAACGGCTTATCAAAATTTCTCTTCGCTACGACATTAGCGGAATAGAAACTTTTACACGAATAATGCCCGAATATATCAATAAATACAACTGACATTTACATGCACATACCTACGATATGAATAAACCTTAACCTCAATGAAGGCAACCTTACGAATCGGCATCCGGAAAATCATCGAAATTCGGTGTGTCGTCAATACTTTTCACTTCGATCCGAATCGGAGCCGGATTCCTTCTAAAAACCGAATATCCTTCATTACGTACTCTCTACATTTACAACATAAACAAAACAAAACAAAACAAAACAAAAGAAATTAAAATAAACAACTTTTAGGCGTCAGACATTTGCGCCAAATAATGCCAATACTTTTATTAACCGAAAATGCGATACCTCTCTTCATTTAAATCTCCTCAGTTAGTGAAGAGCTGGTAGACAGGAAAAAGAGGCATTTAGAGAGACAAAGAGAGAGTTCGAAATTAGTTTGGACAGGGTCCTCTCCTCATACTGCCGACAAGGATTGCTTTCTTCAGTTTTCTCTTCTTAAAAGATACCTATGAAGGCTGCAAATTCAATACGAAAATTGTCGGTGAAAATCACAACATTCACTGCTCGATCCCTCAGCCAATATCCAACACCACTATTTGAGCGTCTCGGATTAGAAACGTTCACTGTTCACTCTTTTCTTTAGTGTATAACGTCCGAAAAAAAGGATAACCACAAAAAGAAAACTCCCAAGATCTGCATATGAAATTCTTAACAGATCGGTGCATGAATAAGATCTCCTTTCTATCGAAAATACCATCCGAGGGGAAGAACCTCCATGGAACCTTCCTTTCCTCTATCAAAAAGAACTTCCTCTTTGCTCTCTTACTCGACCTTACGGGGGATAATTAAACCTCTCTATACAATTAACGAAAGTTTGTTTCCGATTATTCGAGTTAACTTACGGTTGTGGGAAATGTACTTGCAATCATATACGAAAGACGTATAACCTCTCTTCCCTTATGGAAAGTACGCTCCCCCCCCCCCCCCCTTTTCTCACCTTTATGGGCATATCAGAGTTGATAAATACCTTTTTTTAGATAGTTATTATGAGAGACACCTTTGCAGTGCGGATCTGTAACCGCCATAACCTTACCAGGTCAGCAAGCATGTTACACAGCATTCTGGTTCCTCCTATCTTTCCCCCTCTTTCCCGATTACCAACACCAGATCAGAAATGATCCCTTTCATCTGATGATCGCAGAAAGCATATTTTCTCTCAAAACCAACAGCGCAGTTGCTCTGAGCTCGCAAACTCGCCATCTAAGCAATCCTCTTCCGTATCGTTCTCCTCATATTAGCAAAAGTATTTCCCCATTGCAACACTATTCGAAAAATACTTCAGTTCATATTTTTTCAAGCACCATCATTTCAACACGAAAACCAATCGACAATATTAGTAGTGGGAGGAACCGAAGCAGAAATGGGTGCGGAAACTTGATTTCAATGAATTATGCCATTACTCGCAGTAAACGAAATAAACAAAGAAATAAACACTGACCACCCTTAATGATAATCGTAATAAAACCTCCACTAAATTAATCGAAATTAAAAAATACTACTGCTATGCTCTACCAAATTTTTAAAGAGTTGCATTACCGGATGTTTACCCAATCAACGCCCTTGAAAAATGGAGAATCTGTGAGCTCCTCAACATCACTACTATGACACAATCGATGCTCCGCTTCTGAGCAGAACTTTTTTATTGTCTTAAATGCACATCATTAAAGAACATAGTTGTTTAGAGCGAAGAATTCGCCAATAAAGTCGATCGTGAAAACCTACTGCCTAGGTGCTCAACGTTTAGAGAAACTTATGATTCCCTGTCGAAACGAATTAAAACTTATGTTAATTGTTGTCTTTTCAAATCAGACCCGAGTGGTTCGTCCTCGGATATTTGTTTCCAGATTCTCGAGTCACCTTCTTGCAACCTTCTTCTCGACTCCTACTAATGATTCCCCNTTTCCAAAAAAAAACGAATCGTTTGCAAAAATTGCGATGATTTTTAAATCATTGATCTCTACGCTCAATGAGTATGTCGTTGATGTTTATGCGCTACAAGTAGATCCTCACGTTGTTACTGAATAATCAAATTTACGATAAGCTGAGCTGATACTCAACGATAAATCATCAGAACAGGCATAACTCATGAAAAAATGTTAAATCAACATAAACAACCGCAATTNATGAAAGTCATGGTGAAGGGTGGTTGGAAGTCATGGTAAAAGTGGTTGAAAGTCATGGTCAAACATTTGAAAAGACTCGCGATTTGGGGGTTAAAATATACATCAATTCTGAATATCGGCTGATTCATGACCATACTTCAACTGCTATCAACCAATATGAAACCGCTCTATTTCCAGTATTGCCACATACGTGTTTATCACACTATTGCCCTATTGCCAAGTCTTTACTCTTCGTCGTCGTCCAATGCTGGAATAATACTAAGCTGTTTTAGTACTGGAATACTGTCGGTATCTCATCACACAGTCAACACCAACTCCATCGAAAACGTCCAGAAAACATTTACATACCAGATCTAATCAACTCTCTGGGGAACTTCCTTTTGCCTCATTAGTCTTCACAAGACTCGCTCAAGGGTCCTAAATCTTGAATCATTAGAATACAGCCTTTTGAAGACTGGTCTATTCTATGCTTCAACATCACACAAAAGGGCTTTCAAAGGTCTCTCCTGACGTACTTCCTACTTTAGCTCTGACTGGAAGTCGTCTTACGCGCCCAGTAAGCTGTAATCGGAACCGTGTTCTTCAAGCACCGTTTTACGCAGCCTTAAGTGCCATATATGCCCATGCATTTGGTGCATCTACTGCCTACTGCGTAAAGCAATGAATAAACTCCCAGTTCCCCGTTCGTTTCCGTCTAAATCGTTGATCTCAAAGCAAACCTTCTGCACCTGCA
>JAARMF010004010.1:0-14648 GCA_022844705.1 Toxascaris leonina
AAAAAAAGTGATTAACGAAGGACATTAGTTATCGAAGCGAAGCCTTTCCGTGCCACTCCACGTGATAGACGAATTTTTCGCTGTTAGAGGTTGTTGTATTGCCTGGCAGTTGAAATTTATGGCATTTTCGCGGCAAGCAATCAACACGACTTAATTAACATCGTCTTAAAGAGACTTCTATCGTGCTTGACTTTGCTTAACAACTAATCAAGTGAACAATTCGTCGCGGAGTTCATGCCATCCTTACCTGTGCAAAGATGTGCAATGATACGCAAAGTCAGTGATTTACTCAAATATGGGTTCGAGCCTCCATCATCAGTGTGCGAATACTGGAATTCAACGATCGTAGAAAGATTGGCAAGACACGATGCAAGTATTTCCTTTTTTTGNNNCGAGAGCGATATTTCTATAGTGCGTTTGCTATGCATTGGATAACAATCACTGAAAAGAGGATGACACATCATCAAAGTTTTTTGATCGTTTGCATTCGAATCAATCAATATCAGCTTATTCGTTTTAGCTGATAAAAATTCTTGCATCCGTAAGCTGTGAAATTAATCACTGCCGTTGTTTTTTAATAATCCTATCACTTTGGGTGCTAATATATTTCTAGCTTTTATTCTATTGTCCTCTACGAAGTTGACGAATATCAAATTTGAACAATACAAATCGCATATTCCCCTTCAGCTTTATTCAACACAAACATCAACATCAACATTTTACTGATAATGACAATCAAATATAATACAAGTAGAGAATTTGAATATATATATATATATCAGTACAGAATTCGACGGAGTTGATCTCATTAGTAGCCAGGCAAGGGTCATTAAAGATTTTCATTTATGAACGCCTCTCGTCTTTGGCTGCAAAATTTCTCATGCGAATGCACTCTGGAATATTTCATCGCTTCAGAAAAGTTGTTCGTTCAAAGCATCGAGCAACAATTCCATTCCACGGCTATCAAGACATTGTGCTTCACTATTCGGCAGTATTATTTGAGGAATTATCAAATGTTAAATTTCAAAACAAAATCCAATTTAAAGTCATTTCTGCAAAATGTTCTTATTCATTTTTTAAGGATTGGAGATCGTTCCGAGATATATCATATAGTGAAATAAGAGGAAAAAATTCACAAAATGTGCATTTAACGAGTCAACATTCGATAAGTGAACAAATGATATTCGATGCGCAAATTCGAACTATTCGATTATATCGAAATAAAGTGAAATAGCGAAATAATTCGAATTTCTTTAATACCCTTCAAGATACGATTATTTTGAATTCAATTCATGATAATAGAAAATGTCATCAAGAAGGTTGACCGCTTTCTCGGCCATCGAAGACCGAATCGAATCGTATTTTTCTGGCATTGTCTTTTGAATTTGATAAAGGACAATCGGTCCAAGAGTTGGAAGCATGAAAAACATATGGAAAGGAAGTAGCCGGATGAAACTCTCTTTTATCTGCAAAAAAAAGAGAATATTGCCGGTTATTCTGGGATATTAGTGAATTATCGTGTGAAAAATGATTTAAAAACAATGTCATACGAGGGAAGCAAATCATCGAGATAATTGGCAATCATTGCACTCTTATTCTGAGTCGTACTTTCATTTATTTCTATATTGCTTCGTTGAATAATTTCTCTATTTTGTATAATTTCTGTTTATATGCAATCCAACAATATTGCAATCTGTAATGTTATTTCGATTCTGAAATGGCGAAAACAGCAAATGTGGTAATTATTGCACATTATTGCACAATAATGCAATCTTTTAATTCAAATGACTTATATTAATCGATTTAATTCCCACTGAAAAATATTGCTTTTAGCATACAAAATGTTCGGAATATTGAATAAAACTCATTTGGAAAATTAAAACATCGAAAATTATAAATAAATATCATTGTATAATGTAACAAACCNATAAAACATCGAAAATTATATATCAATATCATTGTATAATGTAACAAACCTGTTGAAGCGTGAATGGTGCTTTATGGCCAAGATTCTCCTCAAGTTTCATGAAGTACCTCTCCACTAATACTTCCCAATGCTTCCTACGGTCCTCTCCACTCAACGCACCACAAATAAATCTGGTTAGATCTTGTGATGGACAACCACGATGCACAAACTGTAAATATTTTGCGATTAATATCGCTTTATGTGATCGCATTCAGCATTTAGTCGCTCTATTCTTTCATAAATTGTCAATATGGCACAAGATTTGATATTATTTAAACAAGTGAAATGAATCAATAAAACATCATCTATTGCACCGACATCTGCTGATATTTCAGTGTACTTGCGAATTGCACCAATAACCTCATGAGAGATATAATTCTCAACTATTTCTCAGTGAATGGTAAGACAATCATTGGTCCATTCCGAGTATGCCAGTAATAGCTCGCTCTGGATCGAGCAAAAGAGTACCTGCCAATCAATTAACGCTGCCAAATGTCTTGAGCCTTCTTCACCTCTCCACATCACGTTCGAACACCACAAATCACCATGAATCATCACTGGTTTCATACCTAAATTATAAAAATTACATCGATGTATATTTTTAGGGATTAGCTAGAGTGCTGCAATGAAAAGCTCTGCGACCTATACAGAGCCTCAGCCTTAAAAATTGCGGAAATACGGCAATGATAGAAATAAAATCGTAGTCAAGCACCGAGTTGGAACGAATGAATTTGCATTGACACATTTCGCATCTCTTCGAATTTTTGCAGTTTTGGATATAAATTTATTCATTGCTAACAATCGAACAACAATTCTGTTCATCGTTACCCATTTGCTCATAGAGGTTTTCTTCGAAATCGAGATCGAATATGTCAGTGAATATTTCTCGAAGCCTTTTTATTCTTTCATCTAGTCGCTCTCGATCCAAATCAACGCATAAGTCCACTATTTTCATCATTCCCTGCAATATATCTCTCGTTTGGGCTTTAAATTATTTCTCTCATTGAAATGTCATAAATTTATGGGGCATCACCTTGCAACAATTACAAGAAATGGCGATGAAAATGTATATTTATAGGAAGAAAATACTTTTTCTTATAAAAGTTGTCGGTGTCTGAGTAAAGGAAATTTTCTTCAAATCATCGAAAAATATTCAATTTTAGGGGAAGTTCGAAGCTTGAATAGGACTTCATTATCTAGCGATTCATAATGCAGGGTACAAATTCTACAGAACCTCAGGTGATTGACCGTTGGCGCTGAAGAGTTCCTTGAGGCCAGCATTGCTGATTCTGAGCCATGAATCGTTGCACAACGATTGAGCATGCACTTCTGACAATGCATCCATCACCTATAACACATACTTGTGACCAGAGGTTACCGCATTGCAACTAAATTTGCTTGCTTTGACCTCAGTGGCGTTAAGCTTGCCAATGCCGTTAGTCAGTACGCAAAACTTCAACATAATTTTGGATTGCTTCAATTGTTACTTCAATTGTTTACTAAAAAAAAACTTGGCCATTTAAATAATGCTTCGCTCTTTCGGAAGTGGCAGTAAAAGTCTTATAGCCTCTGTAGATTTTCCTGAATTCATTGCATAACCGATGCCAAGGAGAACCTTATCACTTGTGGTCTCTCTTTTGAACGAATGAAACCGATAAGAAGTTTTCTTCACCTGAACAGCTTCATCAATTGTAAGATTCTTGTAGATTGGTACGATGTAAGCATCGAAAAGATCTTCGAGAATAAGGATTCCTTGTGATAGATCCTCAACAAAGCGCTCGATAACGAACGCTTTTGGCACTTTCAGCTTCTTCTTAAGCGATTCGCTGAGTTCATAAAATCCGCACTCTATATTATGTACCTGAAAGATTATGTACCGTTTCGAACAAATTAGTGATGTAAATCGCAATAAAATACCACAATATCGCAAAATTATAATTTGAGTCGTATTCTCTGATTAGATGAAAACAATTGCATACCCGTATGGATTTGAGTAATCTGAATTTAATGAACGAATTTAGGACAAATGCTCTTATTCGACCAGCAAAAATAGTCAGATACTATGCATATGGCGTTGAGGAAGGTCTTTTAGACACCGAACGATAGAGGCATTTCTTGCGTGCATCATCATTTACACAGACATATTTGTAAATGTTCTAGGAGTTATCCGATGCTCAGATTGCCTCTTATGGAGTTTTCTATTGCGAAGGTTTTAACTTTCTTTTCAACTTTTTTCGGTGTTGGTTTATTAGGAGCTGGATTTGATGTTAATATAGTCTATAAACAGAGAGAAAATGTCTTTGAAGGTGAACCGGGAGACATCAGCTGTTCAAGTTCGTTCGAATTCGATCACTGAGAAAGTTGAAGTAGAAATGGCCACTACTAAATTTGTGTCAGATGGTCAATGACAAAACTGAATCAGGAGACAGTCGATAGCAAAGTTGAAGCAACGGATGATCACCGTAGAAGAATCGAACAGGCGGTCAGGTGGCAAGTTCGATGAAAGCAGCGCAATATCGCCAATTCCATTCCTTTTTTTCGGGGACGTCGAGTCGACGTGTGATGCTTCATCCCGGAAATCGTCACTCCGTGATTAAAACAGCGTCAAACAGGAAGTATTCTGTTATCGACTTCATCCATTCGCATTTTCTTTTGATTTCTAGGTGTAACAAGATTCATATGTCACCTTAACATCGCGCATTCTCTTTTGCACAATTCCTCTCTAGCAAAAATGCCATCACCAAANNNCATAACTAACGAAGCAATGTGGTTTTTTCGTTTCTCTTTAGAGTGCATGAAGGACGACAACCTTTGTTCATGAATCTAGTAAATGAGGCTGTAGACTGCCCGAGGGGAGGTTTGTTTTTTGGAATCATTTGCACAATCGATTGATTTGGTGAACACGTCAAGAGTAATCTAATCGATCATCGGATGTGTATTACTCGCTCCTTCTTGTCTCGTGCATCTTCCTCTCCCCTTATTCCAGCTTTTGTCTCACTATGTTTAACTTTACTTGTAGGTCTAATTGAAAGAACAGATCTTTGCTCAGTATCCTGCCTTAAGTCTTTTTTGTTGACATACTCCGGACGGTATATTTACTATCGCGTGTCTGCGCGATTTTTTTTCTTTTTCCTCTTTTTTCCGCGCATATTTCGCTGTTCTATGTGCTTAAGTTTTCACTTATTCGCCAGTTTATTGTACATAATTCTCTCGACCTGTAAAACGTATTTCCAATTTACCTCCGCAACCGTAGAGAAAAGATTTTTTTCTTCTTCCATAACGATTTTTAGTCTTCATTTTTTCCTTACCGCCAATTACTTCCTATCGTCTACTGCTTCGTTGACATTACATTGCTTCTGAGGAGGAGAGAAAACGATACAAGATGAAAATGCCAAATTAGACTACTCTTCGTGTCACGTTGATAACACACTCTCGACTGACCTCTCACTCATGACCTCACCGATTCTGGCTATTTTTTACGACATTCAAATCGTTGCAAAATAAAATGTACGTGCACTGTTTGTCCTCTACTAATATCACACCGCATACACTATCATCACCTGCACCACAGAACCATAAAGGCGTTAATGTGTTAAGACAAGGCTCATATTCTATGAANNNTGTGTTAAGACAAGGCTCATATTCTATGAAAATCTTTGGGATGCGGTTGGTTGTCAAGGAATTACAACATCATTGCTCGTGCAGGCGGAAATGAGTAATCTAAATGTTACAAGTGAGTCTTCAGCGAACGTTAGTGCTAATTCGTTATCACGGCGGTAGGATACGACTTTGCGATACTAGCCATGTAGCTCACAACCTCGCTTACTAGATTCATGAACAAAAGGTTGTTGTCCCTTTGCGCGCTTTGAACAGAAACGAAAAAATCAAACTGCTTCGTTAGGGGATAGCATTTTCGCCAGAGAGGAATTGTGGNATTCGTTAGGGGATTGCATTTTCGCCAGAGAGGAATTGTGGGAAATAGGCTGCGCGAGGTTAAGACGACATATAAATATTGGACCTAGAAATCAAAACAAATTGCGAATGAATGAAATCGATTACAAAACACTTCCTGTTTAAGTGATGCAATGACGACTTCTGTCGTGAGGAATCAGATGTCGACTTGTCGTGCTCGAAAGAAATTGAATGGAATTGGCGATGTGGTGCTGCTCTCATCGAATTTCACATCCCACCACATCAAATAGGACCACAAATTCGATCTCGACGGCACCAACGACGATAAATTTCTTCCACAAAATCGGATACAATCATGGCACACGTCTCAGCTAATTTTCGCTTAGTCAGAGGTGAAACAGTGAAGGCGCACCTGTCCATCAATATATTGCTTCTAAACATGAAATGCACCCATGACGCACTTGCCCGCTCCATAGTGTTAAAATTTTTTGCTTAACCAGGAAAAAAACACTCGCGATGGACTCGTCCGTTACAAGGGAATGTGGCTGTTTATTCAGGGCCGCGGAGATAGGGAACAGACTCCCCTTTATGGTGGCCAGGTCCAAGTGGCCACATGGCCGGATTATGTTTCCCCTGTCCCCAGTCTATAGGGCATTTATAAGTTGGCGAGCACGCATAGCACACTACCTGCTTGATCATGTGCTCGTGATGTTCGTAGGCCTCTTGCTCGGTGTGCGCGGTCTGTTCGAACTCCTTTTCGACATTCAGTGATTTAAAGTAAGCGTACGACGCAACTGCAGATGGTATTTTAACGATGAAACTCCGTGGCAGTGTATCTTGTTGTTGAGTCCATTCCGGATATAGACGTCCCATCACGGACATGAAACCCTAAACCCAACGATCACATAGATAAAATAGCGGAAATTAGGTTGACTAGAAATCCCTGAATAATAGCACAGTCCTACAACTGTATGCGCGATCTTTGATATTTGGGGACGCGGGAACCGACCAACAGAAGGGAGTGCAATCGGACTTGACTACATCTTGCTTCGTACATGCGTAGCACTTTCATCGGGGGCACAGCGACCAAGAAAAAATATATAAGTCAATTCTTTTTGCACATTAAGCTAAAGGCAGATCTTTGACTATTGCGTGGCGATGTAAGCAAAAAGATTATTTGAAGCTGCGTCTTTATTTGCTGATCGTTTAGGCAGGCGATAGGCAAAGAGCAGTTTGCCTCATGCGCTTTCTTATTTCTTGCATGTAGTCAGTTGTCTAAACGAAACAGATCGGAAAGACGATGCAACGCTGTGTTCCAGAAAATCAATAAATGAAGATGCTCACCTTACCACTCCGACAGTAATTTGATAGGTTCAAAGAACAGCTGAAAGAGTAGAGGTGACGTCATTACTCGATACTATTTTTCAGTACCAATATTATAATTGCACGTTTTTCTATATTCTAGATTATTGCTGCGATATGNCTGCTGCGATATGTTGGCATTTTATCAAATGTTTCATTCATGGCAAGAATTTAAATTTTTTGAAGTAAGCACACAAATAATTGCAATCCAAGTTCAGTAGGCAGCCGAACAACAATAAGAATGCGAAAATTTCTTGTAAATATACCTGGCCAGCTCCGATAGATTCAGCCCTGCGATTACAACCAAACTTCGCATTCGTATCTAAAGCGGTCCGCAGTCTCTCTTCGACATGTGCCCAGGTGACATTTGTTCCAAGAACGAATATATCCTTATCGGCGGAATCGCCTTGCGGCAACTTGTCGCTTAACTGCGTTGTTTCTGATGAAGTATCAAGTGTGGTCATTCCGAAATGATTAATGCAATACAATAGCTTGCAGTATTTTTCCTCTTGAATGATACGAGATGCTGCAATCATTTAACCTAATTTGGAAATTAAATTGATGACAATTATTTTTATCGTCACACAAACGCTCTTATTTTGTCAAAATAATTTTCGTTTACACTCCTTTCTAAAGAAATAAATCGATTTCAGTGATCCTTCAAAATTCAATCCTCAAAGAATATAGTCGCAGTCCTTTTACACCTCACTTCTAGCCAAATCTATTTTCAAAATATCCGATAAATCCAAACAGATGTAGCTTCACTCTTCAAACAGTCATGTAAAAATCATCAGTTTAAACTCAAAGTAAACGAAGGAAGCATCCTCGAAACGAGACCAGCGGGCACGATCATAGAGAGTTCGTTTCACCGATTTCAACCATCCTGCTCAACGCGAATTAGGTATCTGCAGGCATAAATATGCGCTTACATTTTATATTAGGCTCTACGGTGGTCGTTGGTGTAGTTGTAAAGATAACGATATGATAACAGTAGGTAGAACACAACACTGATAACTATGGCAGCAATACGTTTGTCGTTGGCAAACAATATGATTACTGATGCGTTATCATTCGCAGACACTCTTATCATTCGTTCATTCAATGGTTTATCGAGGCAGTAATAAAGGATCGAGGCAACATCATGTGAAGATTATGCATCGAATTGTTGTCTTGACTAGGCATTCCTCTCAGTTGTTGTTTACGTTTCGACACTTAAAGTGATAAGAAATGACTCAATGTGGTACAAAAAAAGGAGAAAAGACAAAAGAATACTAAACCATTTATGAACCAAGTATCGACAAAATAATTGATGAATTTCCGTGGATCAACTCTATGATTATACAGAATATTGTAGAAAAAATTCTGAAAGATTAGCAAATATATCTGAACGGACTCTTTTTCTCGATTGGGTATAGAAGTATTGGTAAAAAAGCTGAGAGGTAGGGATCAAAAAGAAGCCAAATACACCGCAAGAAGTTCCTTCTCGAGGAAACCAGAAAAAGTTTAGAAGGCGACATTCAAATGTACAATTCACTGATTCATATGTACGCATTACTGGTTGAGTGTGAGTTTCGAGCACTTTTCTTCATTTTTATTTCGATTTTCTAAAATAGAAAAAATGCTTAAGATATGAGACCATGAACGGAGGGAAGGATGGCAGAGCACACAATGGAAAACAACAACGAAAGTTTGAAGGCAAAAACCTTTATAAGGGTCTTGTNNNGTTTGAAGGCAAAAACCTTTATAAGGGTCTTGTCTTAAGAGACATCAAATACCTCAGTACACAAAAGCAACAACATGTGAAGATCGAAATCATTCAACCGCTGTTTGAAAAATGA
This sequence comes from Toxascaris leonina, assembly GCA_022844705.1. NCBI lineage: Eukaryota > Metazoa > Nematoda > Chromadorea > Rhabditida > Ascarididae > Toxascaris > Toxascaris leonina. The sequence goes on from JAARMF010004010.1 coordinate 9,079, forward strand.
AGTGCTTAGACCAAACATACTCGCAGCGAACAGCTTCGCTCTTTCATATGACGAAACTCGGCACAGCATTCCTCTGGTGCAACATTTTTCAGAGAGGTGTAACCGATGACCACATCGACTATGACGAAGGGCAATTTGAAATGAAGACATAATATCGGAAATGCTGCGCAAAATTCAACGAAGAATAGAACAATCAACTCTCGGTCTTTGGTATATTGCAATGTTNNNTGCAATGTTTTCCGGCTGGCATGGATGTTGCAACGTTCAGCAAAAACAATTGGGGCCAGCGTTTTCGGATATTCTCAAAAGATGTGATAACAGGAATCTAATAAGAGGACCATAAAAGGATAGAGTACTCCATAATCGATGTTTTCGAGTCAGGTGCCCACTCGCTACACATTCAAAATCCACTACCTGATACTGATGAAAGAGGCACAGACAAGAACCTTTTGTGAGGGGACTGCGATCACTCACCACAGACAACCACCCTCAATGTGTGTCGTTGTACTCTGTTATTTACGCAGTCGATGTCACCATTTGATTGCTCAAGCTTCACACCGCTAGCCGGCTTATAAACGACTAGCTTTTATCTTTTCGTAGAAATCCGTAGAGTCAGCGAGGTTAGCACAGACACTAACCAGGTGGATTAGGTGAATATGCATTGGAAGAGTCATAAATGAACTGTGCGAAATTAATAGAAATAGCAGCAAACAACTTTATTTACCCTAAAGAGGGTTCTTCATAACAGTAATATAGTGAAGCTTTAATTAATGGAAGGAAACAACACAGCCGCACTTATGTACTTGTATAGAATGGTCTGCAGTAAGATAAGACAAATGCGCCGCATTGATGGCCCTAGTTCGATGCAGCGCATATAGGTTGGGATACTCACCGAGATAGCCATTTCATTGATCACTGAAATTTTATCTGGCCCTCTCCTCCGTGCCATCACCTTCACCTCTCCCTGCCTCTACACCTCCTCTCTTTCAGAGCTATCACCCATCCCTTATAAAAAAAACCCTTAGATTCTACTCTTCATATCTTCTAAAAATTCCACATAATACCGAACTGAACAAGACATCGATCGACATTTTTCGTAACATAGTCCAAATATGCAAATTTTTACATGCACGTTTCATGGCAAAAGTAACAGCCAGCAAATAAGGGGACGCTTATTGGTGAATGTACTGCAGGAGAGTGTTGGAAATTCTTCGAGTTGACATCCAACAATCAAATAATAAACTCTGGACATTTTTCGCACTGCTCGGTGAGATTTGTGTCAATACGAACGAGTGTGTAGCTATCGATTGGTAGTTGGCGAATTCGATAGCAGCCACCAGCTTCACCTTTATTCGCATCGTTATAGAAGCAATCACTGTGGAAGCCGAACGAAGATAGTGGTACCGGGCATCTGGAACAATATTGTGTTTAAAGACCGATTGCGAGTGCACGAATGTCCATCGCAGCACTCATCTCGAAATGGTGGCAACCATTGCAAGGCAATATTGTGCGTATAAAATGTCAATGCTGATATCTCGAGTGGAAACGCCTGCGCTTCATAGTGATAAATATTTATATACGCATTACTTTGAAGTTTCAACTGAAGGGAGCAGAAAGTTGGTGGCATAACTTCGTGAAGGCTATCTTTGAGAGGCTTTCTAAGCTGTCACTTAGTTTGAATGCACCTCTACCTATAAAAAAAAATCATTCCCGGCAACTGACCTTTACAAATGCAGTTATTTTAAATGCAAACACTTTTGAGAATAGCAAAAAAATGTGTGAACGTTTTTGCTCCGTCAAGGAAAATTAATGTTATCTTCACTGAATGTAGAATATCCCCTCTTCAAGTATCACAAACAACAAGGCATAGATCCCCTGTTCAAGGTAATGAGGTAGGTAGTATGCATTATCGTAGTATGCTGAAAACCTGAAAGAGCCTAGAGATCTCTTGACAAAGCGATATAATCTATCATCAAAATGATAGGCGCGTGATTAGAGCATTTGTAGCCAAATTACCTACTTAGGTAGGTCAGTGACATTACTTGCACTGCAAATGATAATTGAATCTTTGAAACGTTTTTGTTGCAATGCTTNNNGACATTACTTGCACTGCAAATGATAATTGAATCTTTGAAACGTTTTTGTTGCAATGCTTGGTCTGCTAGTCATTAAAACTTCCGTTCAGCTGACTTAGATGCAATAGGAAAAAGATATACTTGAAGGAATTGCAGGGTGCTTCTTCGAATCGTTCAGCGAGATCTGCAGGGCAAGGTTTGTACTTCGATCCTCTTGCTTGTATTATCGACGATCGAAGCACTTTCCTTCTCATTTTGGGTGGTTCGTCTTGCTCAGCGGTATCCCAACAAACGCCACTGCATTCACCCCAATTCCCATAGCGAAAAATACATGGATTCTCAACTTTGCCGATAGCCTCGTTCTTCTACAACTCATTAACATCTCTTCAACTCGTCAAACTTTACTTCGTTACAACTTTATCCCATCCGCAAATGACAGTATGTTGGTTCATTTTTCATCGACTATTATTGTACCACATGTATAATTGAAGTGTAATGGGCAGTGCATATAACGGCTATGATTTTGAACGATGACAATAAACACTCTATGGTATTAATAATTATGTGCANGATGCTTGCATTGTATACGAGCATAACAAATACTAGATAGCGCTTATGTTTGTAGCAGTGAGTTCAGTGATAATGTCTTGATAAATTAGCATTCTTAGAACATTTTTCTTCTCACTTCTGCTGTCATCAACCGAATTTTCCATTTCTGATCTTTTCTCCTTTTCGGTTCATTATTCGCCGCACGATTATCATGATAAAAATACATCATTTATACGTCTATTATTGCTTATTAAAACATAATTCGCTAAAATCATTAAGTGAAATAATTGATCAAAAACATTTCTGCACAAAAAATGCGACGTTTCACTCACATTATATTATTATGTAAATTATATTTTCTTTGAATTATCGCACGCATATATATATTCATCACCCAATAATCGACCAATCTATTGTGCAACTACTTATTACCTTTAATAAACTTCATAAAACTTTCAATATATTACGCTTATTAGCAGCGATCGGTAATAAAATATATAATAGAAATGCAGTAGGTTTCGAGTGAAATACTCACCTTAACTGTGAGAACAATGAAGTAGATGAGCAACGCGACGAGAATCAACATGAGGAGAACATTGAATGCACTCAAAAAGAAATTCACCACTGCCAAATAACGCACCTTGCGATTACGAATTAATGGCGAAATACGCTACAATCGGTATTTCCTTTTATGAAACACCCAAAAATTGAATGCAGCAAGAGAGACATAAAAGGCTTCTAAACGCGGTCCTATCGGCCAGTTCTCATGAATCCCGAAGCCAGGAAAAGTGAAGCATTTTATTGCTATTAACTCACTGCTTGCAGTCTCAACTCGTAGAATGAGCACTGAACGACTATGACATATGTATTATGTCTAGGTGGGAAGAGACGGATATTGAAAATGATGGATATTATAGTCTATAGACTGCCTTAAAACTACGCTCGGTGATGGACAATAAAACCGACAAAGAATGATAAGAGCAGCTGTAGCTGCAAGAAAAAATTCTTAGATCTTTTTTATTTTCTTCCAAAAAAAGCCCCCTGTGACAGAAGAATAAAATGACCCACCTTCCACGTTTACTTCAGAAGTACTGGCCTAATTCACACTTCATTCTTCATTCAGCATCCACCACAAGCTTTCCATCAAGATCAACGAAGAAACCTCTCAGATTAAAGATGAATTTTCCCATCACTACTAGTTTAAAGGAAGCTGATGAATACCCACCCACAGTTTATCACCCCTGACAAGCTGTTAATATCTCTACCAACTTACAGTTTCCTCATAAATATGCACAGTATCTGACTGCCATCTATCATTTCAACTGCCGTTCTCACCAATAAAACTGATCAAAATACGAGACCAACCCCAAGCCATGACATCAATCGACTACTCGATAGCGACGTCCTGCTATGCGAACCGAACAATCCTTCATCATCACTCATGTCCGACAACTGAAAACAAATCCATAATAAAGTTGATAAATTAAAGCTTGCTGGTCAGGCATGCCTCAGCTAATGCATTATCCATCAGTGGAAGATGGCCTGCTTCGTTTTTCAGAGAGCTTCTTCCATTCGTACAGTGTTAACTGAAAGATGTCAGTCCTCAAACGTCATTTACTATATAGGAGCATGACAAATTTGTAACGTACCCTTTCCGTGTCTTCGCCAACGAGCTTATCGACGAAGTCTGGTTCGAGAACACTTTTGTCGTCGAGCTGTTCGTTTGGTGCCACTTCGTCTGCCAACTGCTCATCTCTTTCGCCCTTTCAAATAACATTATAATCATCCAGAAAACTTCACTTAGGCACAAATTCGTATTCAAAAGAGGTATCCATTCTCCAAATTACTCTTANNNATGCAGATCGGCGTGATTAAAGTGAAGCAATTCAGATTATTAACTTGCCATGTCCTCCTCTCAGAGTGTAATGAGCAAATCTTTACTGAGAAATTGAAATATCTAAGCTGAAATATTTAAGGTCAAAGACTGTTTAGTAGTAAAAACGACTAATTAATATTTCACTCATACATGTGTTGCATCCTCTTCGGATTTTATTAAACAACAAAGTGCATTATGGCCACCGAATTATCGTGTCTCTGAATCGTTTAGGATTTGCATTTGCCCAATGATCGTTTGTTTTCAACTGCAGATTTGAAGCGAAGAGTTCGAAAGCAATTCAATAACGAAGAACGAACTTCGATAACCTTCTGCGATCTAGTAGACTTGGCATCTGGTGTCTGTGCAGCGGGTGACTCACTCGACTTTTGCTCTACGGCTGGTGAGGAGCTTCCAGCTTGTGCTCCTGCATCAGGCGAGGTCGACGCTGGTGTGCCACCTGTTTCTGGTGTTACATTTGTCTCTGAAAACAATGCAGCAAAGCTAGAAGCGCGATCACAACATTCCGATATGCGTAATGTTCAACTGAACATTTGATTATTTGCAAAGCGAATTCTACTTGAAGGTGCCGTCTATTAATGAGTTATAATTGCAATTCGCACCGTTCGTAAATCGATGAAGAAAAGTACTTCGACTAATAACCATTATGTTATCCAAACTCGTTGGCTAATAATTGAACATGTTGCTCAATCACATCCTCATCATATTGCAGCAGCACATTCCTATTGTTTCTCAGCAACGTTTCCACTATAAATAGCAGATGGAGTGGAGGCGAATCATTTGAAGGAGGACAGCATGTACAATACCATCGACAATAGATACAGTACTATCTGCCCTAAGCCTCGCAAAAACGCTTTTAATCTGCTAAATGCTCTCGCTAAAAATCTTTTCAACACTATGATATTTAGGCAAATTAAGCATGTCCACAGCTTTTTTGCAGTGATTTGTTGAGTATCACCAATATCAACGCATCGGTATGGGAAGAGAAGATAGTTTCTAAGAAAATATTTTGCTTACTTTCCAACTTCATTTCGTACCTACGATAGGCAACT
>JAARMF010004014.1:0-17040 GCA_022844705.1 Toxascaris leonina
GCCCAACGACACCGACAACCATAAGCAAACAACACCAATTAAAATTAAGCGATCCGTAAACATAATAGTGTAACAATTCGCTCTAAAATTCGGTCTTTTTATTATCGCCAGGAATCGTATATAATTAATTAAAATGCTAGAAGAATTTCTTCTGATCAAAACTTTGAATGTTATATAGTTTGGAGCAATATTTGCCAGTAAGAGATATAAATGAGTTGCTCTCACTAAAAACAATCAACTCTGCATCAAACTACGAGTACATATGTGCCAATGAAAATAAATCACAATTAATGAAAATAAAGGCGCGGCGATTATGAAGGCGTATGCACCCGTACCAACAAAATTCTACACCTTCGCCTTCCACCACAAAAAGAGAGCAAGAAAACGAGGCAATACGAGGGAAATTTAACGCATTTCACAAAATCAACACATTTTAGATAGACAGTAAACGTCACTTTATAACCAAATAAAAATCACATATTTTATAATAGTAACATTTTCCATCTCAGACGGAATGAAACGTTCAACGAAGCGTTGTCAACATGTCGCTCGTACTGATGATGAACTTATATCAGTATGGTGATCGCTTGTCAGACTGTTTGGGACCCGAACTTTGAACCGTCTAGACTTTGAAATTAGACACTACTCTCACTAAGTGTAGCTTTTTGTGACATTTCCAACAGCGTTCTTGTATCGAATCAAGCAGTCAACAAAGTTAGTAAACAATTCTTCAAACGCAAGAAAAATTTTCGACTGATTTAGTAGGACCCAAAAATGCGGATACATCAACTGTTTTTACACTTCCTTGTCATCTGAGAATCAACCAATAAAACTGTCCGAGAAGAAGTGAAATGAAAGCAGATATTGCAACAGCAACTGAACAATAAATTCAAGTGCAGAAACTGCTAAACAGAAGAAAATCTACAGTCAAGATTACCAGTGAAAAGTTGGACCAGAAATGAAGTCTTTCGAAACATTTTCCATACCACAAAGAAAACGAAGTCATATTTCTACAACCGCAATTTACCATGACAAACAATACATGCATAACAGCGACCATTTAGCGACCGAACCCAACTACGATAACTTCACGAAAAAATACATCAAAAAATTCGCAGGCTGAGGAATGATTCAGCACCATCATTGGTAATTGGCATATTTAAAATGTGCTGAAGGATCGACCACTGTGTTCATCGGTTGTTGCTCGTACATCGAGTGTGGAGCAATCAACAAACTTGGACTAACGTCCGGAGTAGGGATATCGTTGCCGCTGGCGTGAAGCACATACGCTCCACCCAACGGTGATGGCGCATGCGAATGCGATGGCGGCGGGACAACACTGTCGTTGTGTGCCGCGCTTACGATCAAGTTTTCACTTCGCACCAGCTCTAGAGCGTCGATCACGTCCTGAATTCCATCAACTTGCAGAGCATGTCAGCCAAACGATGACAGCTTTCCAAACAACACCAAAATAAGACATTACTGAGTCTGCATGTTTGTCGCAGGTGCCATAACTGAGGATTTTCCCTACGACACGATCTTTCCGTTTACTTCAAACTTTGCTTTTGTCACAAATAAGCAATGTATATCCCATACTAACTTTAAACAGCGACGGTACCAGCATTCTGAATACTAAACTGCTTTTGTGTCATAAATTCACTGAGCTGACAATGAGTTGAAAGCTTCCGAAGTCCTGCAAAACTTCATTGCTATGAATTTTCCAAATTTCAAAACAGAGTTTTCACAATGTCATATCTTTTCTTTATGCTTGTAACCACTTCTTGGAAATGAAGGAAGAAACGACTAAAATGGAAAATAGCAATAACCAGCTGATCTGTACGGAAGCACGAAAGACCCACCTGCTTACACTTGCCATGAAAGTTCATCAGCTGAGTTAGTTCGCGTACGAAATCATCCTGCGAGTGCCGTGTGGCTGGTAGACGTCCTGAGGAGGCATTACCTCTTGCAAACCGCTTCTCGTGCGGTCCGTTATCTAACTCAATCGTATAATCGCTGCTTGGTGGCTTCACCTTGCACGTCACAACGGCTATGCGCATAGCTGTGAATCTTTAAATTTTTACAACATTACGGGCCTCGGAAACCAAGCAACATGTTCGCGCCAATGGTTCTACATTCCCTGAGCTTTTGCAATTTCAACAGTTAAAACTCGGTTGAATTCGACAGATCACCTATGGCTCGCAAGTGAGTCTACACACCACATATTTCATCTGGTAGGCGCAGCAAGCAAAACGAGTCTTCAGAAACAGTACGTTAGCAAATGGAGGAACGATGGTGATGAATGAAGAAATCTAAAGGGGAAAATGATGCAAAAAATCAGGGATAAAGTGCACTTTATTTCTTGTGCTTTAATTTCTGAGTATTTGGGAGGAAGGGGGGGGGGGAAGGGGAGAGGGGTACGAGTACAAATACGTTGCTCCACTACTTGGATTCACCTCAACAGGGATTCGTTCCATTGCCAATTTATATGACACAAATTATCATTGTTTCGAGATGACCTCACAGGACGCAGAGGGATCCGAAAGTGGGTTCGCTTTCATTATACGATTCTCTTTTGGCGAGATTTGGCTTTTCGAAAATTTCATCTTTATTCCCCATTAATTCCACAGCAACCTGCATGCCAGGGCTTCAAAAACAACGGGAAGTAAATGAACGATACCACCGAAGTAGAATATAAACTGTGGCAAGTGGCATGCACAGTAAGGACCAATTTTTTCTATGGATTTTGCAATTAGGTTGTTCTAAACGCGTTATCTTTTCTGCATACACCCCTGCAATACTACCCGATTTCACGCAACCTGTGTGCAAGTTTTTTAACAATATCTACAAAAAAGTATATCACCAACGTATTTCGAGACTGCCGCGCAATCCAGCATAGGCAACTACTCAACTGGCATCACAGTTACCTATCGGTCATACTGAAATTGCAGTTTCCGGAACGATCACCCCATCGCCACAAGCTCCAACATTTCCACCACAACTCTCCGCCGAAACAATAAAAATGTGTGAAGTATAGCCGTTGGATGCAAATGGAGCCAGACTTAAATTTCGCAACAACAATACAAGAGCACCTCATAACTAGACAGTAAAGTAGAAATGATGGGCAATTGTTTAAATTTCATCAAGACAAGGTCATTCGAACTTCCAAAAAATGAATAAATAAATAAATAAATAAATAAATAAATAAAAAAAACCGCCCTCATCGGTGGTGAAGTATACTTACCGAATATGTTGCATAGCGTCAATATCACCCGAATGCGTGACATTCGATGATATGTCACGACTGACGAGTTCATCGTCTCCATTCGGTGACGAGTCATTGAACTCACCCAGCACGTCTCGGATTCGTACTAGTTCGAGATTCGCGTTCACAATGTACTTTACCTAAATAATGTCATTTCTTTACATGCGCCAGCAGTCTTCATTTATGTTTCTTCATGAAATCTTTACTCATGTTTCACCCTGCGAAAAACACTCCAGAAATGTTCATAAAAGCGAATAATCAGTCCTAAAAGGGAATAAACAAAACAAACACTAACACCAGTTAATGCTCTTATGCGAAAATAAAAGCTGCATTTATAGGCAATTTCAGCAAGCCTTTAGGAAAGTAACAACAACTCCGCGAAACAAAAACAGCTCATATAGGGCTTCAACGTGGAGTTTGTTTCACAGTTCAGTGCACATTTCATTAAAAGAAGGGCAATAAAAGGCCAACCCTATTATACGTCAAAATGAATCATATATAGAAACAAAAATTTCAAACCTTCACTGGCGACAAACAATGTAAGACTCAGGTACATTTCAGTATTCGAAATTCTCTATGCGCATTTTGCACAGCACTTCGATGGTCTTTTCTGAATCGCAAAATCATACCCGCATTTCCTTTACACGTCGGATTCAATGTGGGATTTAACCGGATAACTTGAAGCAACTAAATATGCTAACTAGACCTTTTCAGCATCAGCAATATCGCGAAGATAATCTTTCAGACATTTCGCTTGCAGACGTTTTAGATCAAGCGGCTCGAGATGGATGGGTGCTGTTGTACCTTGTCCAACAGCATGCGCACTCGACTTCACTGTTAGACATATTGTACCACCAGTCACAAACGATAATCGCATAACGAGTGCCGACTGATGTGACTCCAATATTTCGGCCACCTTAAAGAAATATCATCACATCAACATCAAACAATCATCAGCGTTACTAGCGAATGCGATAGCTCTTGACTTCGCATTTATTAGACACCTCTTCAGAGATATGAAATAAATCCCCTATGCGCTCATTGCGATTATAAATGAATTCGAGATAAGACAGGTCACCAGTTCTCTGAGAGACTCAAACTTCAAAACAAATTTCTCCCCACATTCCTCTTTTAGGTTTCGAAATTGATGTATACGACTAGTGTGATGCGACGGGAATTCCACCGTCGGATAAGAAAAATTCACTCAATTTCATTACTTTTAATGATACTGTCGGGATTTGTTCTAGTTCATATCGGCGCCATCTCTTTCCCAGATGAAGGTCCTCATGTTCGTTGAATTATAACAAATGAGAACAATTAAACGGATGATCGAAAATGATAACTTCAAAAACATTCTGAGAGGATTTTGGAAAAAATAACACTACATTTCATGAAAAGCGATGACAGTGTGTACTTCACTGCGTCACTGAATAGGCAACACAGAGAAGCTTATTCAACATTGAGTGGCACCTGCACAGTGCTGAAGTTGAAACCTTAGAAAATCCCTCTTAACTTTCATCGAAGGAATTACCACAGTCGTACAACTCGAAACATCTCAAACAACACCGTGATTCACATGAAACGCCCGAAGAATAAATCAATATCGGAAGCGAAATCATATTACCGAAGAAAACTTATGATAATGACTGAAGCTCACTTGGTCAAATTCAAGGAATCCCATGAGAAGATTCTTCTCCCACAATTTGCTTACGTTGTTTCGCAAGTCCTGAAAGATTAGAAAATGTCGTTTATGCCACCAACAGTGACGTAATGATAAAACACTGCAAGTGATGTCGATAATAACGTCATCGTAAATGATCTGAAAAAATGCAAGCATTGCGATACGACTGTTGTTATCACTAAAGCGATGTCACACTCAACGTCCCACTGGCGAAAATTTGACGCCCATTGCACCATATCGTATAAAGCTCCGCAGACCCCTCTCTCTCTTGCTGTATAACACATGACATGCCGCACCCTGGGCAATCAGTTATTAAACTCACTACTTGAAAAAATTAAAACCAACAGAAGCAGAGAAGACTGTTGAGGCAAAACGAAACACAGCTATCGCCGTCAAAAGAAACTTTGAAATGGGTCTCGCCTGGAAAATCTGCAACAGTTCAAGCATGCCACGCCACACGCTGAAACGGACGTTTGTATTCCCACATTCGTATCGCAAATGCGGACACAGCACGTTCTTGAACGTGACGATTTCTGAAACTGACGGCAATACGTCTTTTACTAATTAAGATGAGCTGATATTCAAGAATTACAACTCTGAAGAAACGAACCACGCCACCATAAAGTAATTGAATTATGTCGTATGATTTAAAATCTGCGAACGTCAAATTTCCGAAATATGCTTTTCACATAAAGCTTGTGGAAGTTTTCAAACACAGAGTCACTGCTTGAAATATAAGCTGAGCTCACGCAGGCAGATGACCCTGACCGGCCGGCTGTCTCAACTCCCAGGATTCGGCCAAAAGAGATCCAAATTTCTCTTTTTTTTTTTCAATCAAAATAAGCTAACGTTGAGCGCCATTGATACGTGCGCCAATATCTCCAGATTGACAGTCGTGACACTGCAGTTTATAGCGCAGTAGGTCGAAGTCGCGGTCCTGAAGACCACGCCTGACGTCCGCGTTAACTTTAAAGTGCTGCATGAACAACTTCTTGAAATTCTCCCATTGAAGACCTATAAAACAATTTGCTTCTTTATCACCATCAAACGATCAATTTACCAAAGTGCACATTTGATATCACATGGAAGAAAGGTAAAAAAATGTTACATTAAAAACAAAGAAGCGTGAAGTGAATGGCAACTTAATGCATCCATGCGTGAAAAATGCAATCAAAAGAGCTGATAACAAGAACCTGTGTCGACCCAATTCAGCAGAAGGCCATCTTGCGCTTTGCTCCCATAAAGCCAAAAGCATGTGGCCGTATAAGAACTCATCATCCGTTGCACTTGGCAATCCTGTAAAAAAATTTGAAGCCGTTAGGTTCTCAGAAAAGAAAACATAGAGCCATATCCAACTAAACAGATCACTGCGACCACATTCTATGTCTAGCCAGCTGTTAGTTTATCGATATTTAGCATGCATTCAGATATTTATCTCAGCCCCCTTCCTCCCCCCTTCTCTTTTCGTAATATTTATGGACATGCCAACCACGCAATCGAGAAGAAATTGCGATTGTTACTTTTCTGAATACAGTGGAAATGGTAGTTCCCTTAATTTGACGCCGAATCCATATAATGGAAATGAATAAATAAAAGAGAGCAAACGACGCAAGCATATGGAAACAGAATAGAAGAACGTTCACCTGATTGCGCCTAGTTGCGATTGTGAACGGTAATGAGAGAGTATGGGCAGTAGCGAACTGCCCTGATGGTGAGAACATCGTCGCGCGAACATGGAAATAAAAGATCGGCCGTTTGCCGGATAAGCGACCCTCTATCAGTGCGGGAGAGAGATCCTAAACTTGCTGTGAAATAAACTTTTTCTTAGATTCATCATATGAAACTTTGCGAGGATGATTTCACATTCTCGACAAGTCGCCTTCCTTGAATATTACAGGGAGAGCTATCCTTTCGATAATTTGCGTGTGCTAAGATTGTGCTGACGTGAGAAACAGGAAGGTGACAGCGAGCAACCTACGATCAAAATTTCGGTGATAAAATGACGCTTAAGATTGAAAATCGAATTTAAACACTAATTAAAAAATTGGAAAAACATTGCAGTAGAATATGCAAGTGCTATTGGCAGCAAATTCAATGACAAATTCCAGTCAATCAATTAAGTGGTCCATCAAAGAGTGAAATGATTCGATAAAATTCCAACAGGTTACAGTAATATGCCAAATTTAGCATTCAGAAACATTCAAATAATAATTTACTTGCCTGATACGAATTACTTGTCGAATGACGTCCTTTCTGTCGTGTAGTACATAGCAGGTGAGGGTAAGTAGCTGCCCAGTAGCGATTCTTTGAATTGTACGCCGGGTAGATCACAACTGATTCCTTACTGTTGACGTCAGATTTTTTATGAGTCGCACTTCCACCGCCGTGCTCTGAAGGAAGTGGTCGAACATTATGCGGGTAAAGGGCAGAACGTTTGTAAATTCAACTGCCAATTCTCGAGACATCAGCTCGTGAAAAACTTATGGAGCTTTTGAAGCTGGGGAGAGCATCGAATTTGCTTTCTGCATAAAAAGCGTTTTCGGAATTCGTAAGGAACGCCGCAACAGCCAATTTTCGAATCAAGAACCATAAAACAATTCGCAGAATGGTCGACAGTAGTTGATTCCCACCGAAAACCGTGTCGACAGATGGTTGTCACATCTTTCGAAAGCTCCATTAGTTTTCTTATTCTCAACTACAACAAAGAACCAAAGTTGTTACACCTAACAAGTTGTTTCGAAATAATCGCAGGCTTAGATCGTAAAGTCTGTTAAGCTAAATCGACCTTGATTGAGATTGTTACCACTGCTGCGTTTTGTTCCTGAGGTCGGTTTCATGGCGAGAAGTGCCGCTGAAGGCACCGCCCCGATCGGCGACGGCTGCCGGAGCATCTTTTGACGTCGCATCTCCGACTGCAATCAGCACTTTTGCGCCTCGCCAACTCTCATGTTTCCTTCGCGCAACTGTAGAGCTCTAGCGCAAACAGTTCAAGAAAAACGCGCGTGTACCCACAGCGTAATTTCGGACTGAAGACCTGAGTTCATTGCCCTAAGAATGTTCAGTCAAAAGCATTGAATACTATCAAAAAATTTACAGCGATGGAAAAGCAGCCCAGTTCTCGAATGGCTGAATAAATGTTTCTTCTACAAGTAGCCGAATTTCAGGAATGGGCCAGCTGCTAGTAGTGGAAGACTTTAGAGGGAAGACGAGGGTGTCTCATTTGAGGCTACAGAATAATTTAACGACATTTCACGATTATTCAACGGCGAGCGACGAAACACTGTCGACACGCTTACGAAATCCAACAAACCGCTCATAAACAAAACCATCACAAATAATGCCGACTTTAAAAAAAATGTGACGTTTTGCCGCAACTGAAATACAACAGAAACGCGGAAACGCCAAGATTGTGGCTTCCACCTCTTTAATACTGTGCTTCACATACTGTTTTAACACTATCTTCCGTTCGAAAAAGTACTTGAAATCTATGTAAAGCCGTTTTAGCCATCTATCTAATGTTTAGCAACGTTCAGTTTAGAGAAAATCTTATGCGACTCCTTTTGCAGCAATGGCAAACTTCTGTAATGAAGACAAAGGGCCTAAAAGGCTTGGAGGACCTCAAATGAAACGATTCCCTCCCCGTCCTCCTCCCAGCGTCGAGACCTCTGAGAACGTGCAAAAGGAATCACTAAAATGGACCAACGGTGCATTTATGCGCAGATGTGAAACAGCTTTGCACCGACAAGTTTTAAGTTCTTGAGGGAACAAGGCTTATATGACCTGATTGAACAAATCTTTGACACGCCAACTGGAAACATCTTGAAGAAAGGCAAATATATGCTATCAACTGAACCTTGAAATAATAATTCAAAACTATAAACGAAACAGAATGTCCAAATAAAGTCGTGGTAAAAGTTTTGAAAAAGAATGGAAATGCAGTTTTTCGTCAACAGCTTTGCCGTTTTCATCATTATTTGTCCAATGATATTCTCCATTGTCGTTGAACGATGGAGAAAGGTATAAAAACCTGCTGCTAGTGAAAAGGTTATGCTAATTTAGGAAAAGATTTCGAAGGAATACTAGGAAAAAGGTGGGTGGAGCAAGATGAACAGGCAATTCACCTGAATTTGTTCGGCGGTCTCCTCGGAGATAATCTGTATTTCGAAATCCTTGAAGACAACGCCGCGTGCGAGTGCGCCACAATTCATCGAGAAAAGATTATTGGTGACGAGAATCGCATTCGTCGATGGTTCAGTGGCTAGTACACAATCCGACATCAGCAATTCTAGCGCCGTAAACACCGCCTCACTGAGTGATTGAACTGGATCAAATGAACCGAACATCTTGCGGTTCACTGTCAACTCGTAGCGGAATCCCTTAAAAATCGAACACGTTAAACTCAAACAGCAGTTACTACCGAATGTACGCCATGCAGTGTGAAGCGTTCGTATGAAATGCGCTGTAGCACCTACCCAAAACTTTTGGGCTCTATCACGGAACGTTCCAATAAGTGCTGTTGTCTCATCCTTAATCCCAATCCTAAGGGCCGAAAAGTTTCGTAATCCCAAGCAACAACTTGTATACAGACTGAGATCCACGGAGCTACTTCAGCAATTTACTTCTGGATACTAAACGGCGGCACCGTAGGTCAAACGACCATTTCACATACAGTATGCAAATTGCGTTCATAGTCAAGGAATTCCTGACAGCGGCATGAGGTAAGAGAGCTACAGTTGTTCGTTAAGCACGGAAATAAGGTCGTTACTGCTCTCATCTTCAAGCACACATCGTATGCTAAAAAGCATTCGATTTATGTTTCTAACACAAAGCAATACAATAACGTTGAACAAGAATAACATACTTGCAATGGTTTGTCTCTTCTCACAACGTTTTATCGCAAAAAAAAACGGACAATGAAATAACTGTGGCCTTGTTAGCGACGTAGTCAGATTTTACTCCTCTCCCACTTTCACCGCTCCGCACTTTCACATCACTTTGCTGACAATCCACCACGATAACTGATAAAAACTAACGCTTCGACCAGCACTAACTGAATTATGGAAGTCGCGAAATCGCATTAACATCCAATTAATCAAGACTCTTTGAACAATTTGAAGATATAGAAAAAACTGCACCACCTGAACACTCTGCAATATTTTTCGATAAAATGAGACGCATAAAATCAATACCTGAAGGCGTGCTCCAAGGACACCAAGAGTATACATCATATGGCTGTAGAAGGAAACAAGCCGTGTAACAGGCTCATCGGGCATCGCTTGGAAATCACACATACGCTGAACCTGTGCTGCACGTACCTCATTCCACAGACGAACGCTATATTCGTTGCAGAAGCTCTGCAAAGAATTACACCTAAACGAAACCCTTGCAGTACTCTAAACCATTCCGCTCAAGGTTGGTATAAACATCGACGATGTGCAAAATGCAACAAGGGAGAAAAAGCAAAAGAGAAAGGGACATATTTCGTGTATTCCTTCGCTGAACTATTGCCAAATGGTCCCCTAAATGAACTATATTCTATCACTAGAACAGCGCATGTTTACAAAAGCATTCGCACCATTACACAACAAAAACTAAGGCAGCATAATCATGGCGGCAAAGTGCGACTTCAAAGAACTGCTAGTTTTCAGCATAACTCGTATGAATCCTAATGTTTCTTGAGAAATCACAAAGTAAAACTGAATATCGTTCCGTCCGATATGTGTGACAGCAACTCTTCAATTCAATCCAGCAAAAAAGCCAATAAAGAGAAGCAACAAAATACTCAAACCCGGACAAGCCAAAAGAGTGTTTCTGTATTTCCACGAAAGATCAGTACCGAAGATTCTCATCAATGAAATCAAAAAAAAAAAGAGAGTAATGGTTAGCATTAAACGAAGTTGAAAATGGTGCTCACGAAACATCAACGAGCATTGAAGACTAGGTTACCTTGAAAAGCTCAATGCAAGGTATGAGCTTCTCTTCAGCGAACTGATGAAGATTTAGATGAAAGCTTTCGATATCGGCAGCAGAAAGGATCGGTGCATTATTCAGCGCCTGTAATCCAGTTCAGAATTCAAGCGGAATAAAGCGAACGTGCAGCCGCTCAAAGATGGCATATTTACCTACTGCAATTTTCCATGCAAGCCGACAGCACTGAAATGTTGATGAGGATAGACATTTTGAAGTGACGCCAGTCTAACCACAGCAACCTCAGCCTCGGCACCTTCTCTGTCGCCTATGAAGCACTTCAACAAACCTACGGCAACATGGATTTTCAAACGACACATGAGTAATAGGCTAAAGATGGTGTGTTGTTAGCATTCTACAAGATAAGAATCACGAACAGATTCAGCATTCTTATAATCAAGATGAGCCAATCATAACCGTAAAGTTTTAGGCACATACAGAAGTAGCTAACAAAGGAAAGACTGGGTCGTCGGCCCTAACTTACTACTTTCTTCGTTAATCGGCTGCTAAAAAAATGCTCGTTCGTGACATCTCTAAAAATTTGAATTCTTCGAGTAGATAAGTGCATTTGTTAGTTGTCGGCTTTTCGACTCATTCACTGTGTTCGGGCATCGCTCCAACGCTTTTCGATGCGAATTGTAAGAAATTAGAAACATTTTTTTTGATATTAAAAGAACCACTACTGCACGCGGAACTCACGCATGTCCCTCATACTGTTAAAGACATATATACCTACTACCCCATGAACGTCATCCAGGGCTAGCTCAATCTATCTGATGGCTACTCGACAAAACCATATACAGAGATGGATCCGTGTGAATTACTGCATGGTGGCGCCTATTGCCCGGAAGCAGTATCATACATCCAAAATATGCTAATTCTTCGTAAATCCATTATTTGACTTTTATGTAGCAGACAAAATTTTCAATTCTTTGCTTCAGAATGGTGAAAACTCCCCGACTAGATTGTAACAGCCAATCGATTAGTGAGACGAAAAAAAAAGTTGAAAAGCATCGAATGGAGAAATGTAGAAATTTGCAACCTTATAAAGAGTGTGCAACGAATGCATTGCATCGCCCATCGATGCCGAAAACGCCATATAATTCGGATCATTTGCGTTGATCATCGGTGGCGTTATTGATTCCCTATAGGTTTACATCATTCATCACTTCCGCTACGTACAGACAAACAACATCGAATATACTTTTAATGAAATGCGGCTGCAGATTTGGAGACTTTCACTATCAACGTGGAACAAGGATTAGAGGGGATGGTATTCGTAATTGGCCGATTGGTACCCAGATAAGCTGATAACGTAATGATATCCCCACCCTACCAGGACTTCCTTTACCCTCCTCCTCTCGTTTTCTCTAAAGAAAAACTTTCATTAAAGGATATAAGATTGAACTAGCGAATTGCTGTGCTAAAGGAACACTATAGAAGAAATGAAGACCCACTTTCACCGCATCGATAGGTAATAATTTATTCCTCATTTCCATCCTTCTTCACACCAGTATCATAAACGGTGTACTCAGTTTTATTCTGTGAAGATAATCTGTGAAGAGTGCTATATGTTGAAGAAACGTGACAATTTCATTCATCACTTAGAACTGCAAAAGTAACTAACGCTGGTTTTCAAATCTGCAATCATTCTCCCACGGAATCCTCTTTCGTGTCATCCTCCACTCCACTTTCCACTTGAAGCTACTCAAACACGATGAAACAGAATAAACAAGGTGATAACCAGATTACAGCAGCACGCTCAAAACTAATGCTGCTTCGTAACAAGCAAACGCCGAACCTGGAATTGTTAACGAGTTCAACAAGTGCATTGTTGAGTCTTGAGAAGATAACCTTATCCTCAGTGGAGGTAACGCATATAGAAAGACTGTTCTGTAGCCGACTTGTTATGCAAAGAACGTTCCAAGTTAGCATTGTCCATTCCTCGTAGAATTCCTTCAAAATCTTATTTGTCACCACGTGATTAAAATGCAAGAGATGATACCAGCTATGACTGGAAACCGCTACCGTTATAAGCGTTATGTATAACAGCGGAATGTCCTAGAGTGATACTTTTTTTGCTGGGCACAACACCTGCTGTGTGCACGGATTAGAGATTTTCAATAGGGCGATGAAGTAATGAGTTCGCTCGTTTCAAGAAGGATCGATGAGAACAGATCACATGTGTAAACAGTGAAACGATTCGACAATTCACTACAACATCGAACAAACCACGCTATCAAAAACAATTAAAAAAGTGACAATCAAATAAAACTCCCAACATTTTTATGGCCTCCCTATCAAAAATTACACGAAAAAGCAGCAACATTTTGCGTAAAAGTCTACAACTGCAGTCGCAAACACTCAAGTCGTCAAGGCCGAATTCTTCTGCATCAAGGAAATACCCCACGAAATCGTCGATTTTAAAGGCAGCCGGTGATGATATTCAAGTCGTATACATTCCAACAGGTAAAATTCACGTACGTAACAAAAACAAACCTTGAATTCGGCAATTTATCCTCTTATAACTCTTATTCACCAAATTTATTCCAGACATATTCATAAATATTCTAGCCCTCTCCCAACAACCGGCTTTGATTACAACCTTGAGTGATGGATGAAGGGTGTGATATCGTCAGGTTAAAAATCCCCTTTTTCGCTGGATCTTTTCTTTATTTTTTGTTTCTGATTTCATAAAATTTTCTACACGAATGCGATCTTAGCTTGAAAAACGCCGGCTGCTGGTGACAGCAAAGTGAAGGGATAATGTTGCTACGAAGATATTTGTTAAGAGATCACTGGTGAGCTGACAGATACTACAAATAGATCAGGATAAAATGTGGGATAGTATAGCAGTCAAGACGATCCAGCGAAAAAAGTGAACCGATTTGAACTAGCAAGGCGATTGCTGAGGTCCTATCAAACCTCCAGCAGAATAACGTTAGTTACAGTTTTGATGAATGTCGTGTAGCGGCTGGCGGTGCTCGTGAGGAACTGGACGCCCAGGTGCAGGAAAGCTGGATGGTTTCGTGGCGTGTGGCGGTATTGCCGATCCGGGGGCAACGGTGGCGGTGCATCGCTTCGTCAACGCCCTTCTATTCCCCGACTTTTTTTTAGTGTTTCCTGATTCTTTTTATCACCAAGAAAGAATAAACCTTTAACTCTGAAGCCAATTGCGGTATACATATCAGCAGCGAACTCTGAAACATACAGGAAAGGTCGGGTATTGTGACATTGAAAATTTACCAGAAGGGGAGCATAGTGCATACATGCTGATGAAACGCATTATTTTCTTCCGGCGCTTTTCCACGTTGCAAACAAAAGCAAGCCCTATTTCAGTTTAAGCCAGTTTAAGCTTCGTCAGTGCCCCTCGTGCAGCCTGTACACTTCCTGCCGACACATTATAAAGGAGTGTATGAATGTACATATTTAGTGACCTGTTTTTCAGCAGTGAATTCCGCTTTAACCCGTGCTACTCTGGCGTCAACTTCAGATAGCAGTTTGCATATCATATTTTTCACCTGAAAATATACAAACGATTACTGCCGTGGAAAACATGAATGAAGCTATTGAAAAATTAATGCAAACGCGTGTCGTACATGCAATAAATTCACATTAGTTCCACAGTTCTACCACTGACTCTAAAAAAACACTCAGAAAGAGTTGTAAGTGCTCTCAGAATGAGGATCCTAAAAGCATTGCCTCTCTCAATCCCTTGCTCTTTCCTGAACTGAAATCTGGTCATGCCGTTTCAGCCAACCAAAACCTTTGACTGACATCAGTCTATAAAACCAATTCAGGCTTCCATCCTATGAGGCGTTCTTAGGGTTCCACTGTTCCATAGTGGCACATAGTAATTTTGGAAGGGCATGTATGCAATAACGAGAAATGTGTCGGCCTTCAAGGAATTCTACCATAGCATGTTAAGACGTCGAAATGGAAGAGCATTTCTAACACCCACTTGCTTTTTATCAGTAATGGTGGTGAAATTGGCAACAGAAGATGAGAACATGTACCGCATCATCAACAATTTCAGGACGCTAGAATGTAAAGGAAGTGGATTCTCTTACAGTTTGCACACTGACGACCAGTATTTTCTGCGTCTTTGGTGACAGCAGTGAAAATTCCTTGCAATTTCAAGGCTGATGGCCTTTTTTGACACGGCCAATATTTGCCGGTAAGATTGGACTCATTCCTTTAGCCTCTTAAGGCCCCAAACTCTCTTCCCTTAACCCTCCCCCACCCACCCATTCTTCGTTTAGAAACTTCTGGCATCTATGACTGTTAATGTTCTCTCTCCATCAGCACAGATTTCTTCGACCTCATTTGTTGGGTAAATATAATCCAGACGTTCTTTTTTCACTTCCAAGTCTGAATGTTCNTCCCCCACCCACCCATTCTTCGTTTAGAAACTTCTGGCATCTATGACTGTTAATGTTCTCTCTCCATCAGCACAGATTTCTTCGACCTCATTTGTTGGGTAAATATAATCCAGACGTTCTTTTTTCACTTCCAAGTCTGAATGTTCTCATTTCTATTCTTTTTGATTCTTAACTCACATCACTCAAATATAATGTCACTCTTCTTCATTGATATCAAATAGAATGTGGCGAATGTGAACACTGCAGAAAAAAAGGATCATTCCAGGGTCGATAAAGGTCCTATACTGTTGCAAACGCTTCAAACAATCGTTTAACGCACTATGCAAATGTTCTTTGGTACTATCATGACGTCATTTGCATGGTAACAGTGCCTACTTAGACAGATGAAGCATTCACCAGCGGTTCGGCTGCACCAGGTGACAACGGCTGACATCAAAAAACTTTTTCATCAGATCGACATCACTTAACAAACAAGGAAAACCGCCGGACAAAATGAGTTCAACCTGTGAACGATAAACTTTCGCCATATTTCGGGATCTATTTTCGCTCTGGTAAGAACACAAGTAAATCTAGGTAACACAGCTGCAAAACCTACCTTTGTCGAAAACTTTGGCTGCTTCTTTAAGTTCGAGAGTTTGCGCGACATTTTATTTTTATATCACAAGCTGTACAAAAGATTAGAGAAATGTGGGGAATCTCTACTTATGAGTTAGAAGCTCATATTGACAGAAAGCAAGGAATAAGGTCCCGTCATCTCACAAAGTTGGTAAAAAAAAGGGGATTGTAGCCGGTAAGAGGGAGATACCTCGTAGGAATAAAATGGAACCGCCACCATGAACAGGATTATTCTGTTCCGCTCGAAAGAAGCTTCTCACTCTGTTCCCGTTGTGAGCGACGCAATTTTTTAAAATACATTTGAAGCCCAGAAAATAAAACTTGCTGGGTTTAACTTGAGTTTATACGGTAATTGCAAACGAAAGGTGGAATACACGATGGACTAATTTCTCTTAACTAAACGAGACTGACAGGCGCTGACTTTGTTTGCGGTGGTCTTCTGTCCTTACACTGTGTTCTATGGTGATAATAGTGATCCTTTCCCACAAACCACAGGAAAAACGTTAAATTTTGCCTTATCTCAGTTACCTTCTACATTGGAATCCTCATTTTCAACGGCCTCATAACAGGGATGTAATGAATAAGCGGACATTCATGCAGCATAATATTTCTCTCATATGTGCCGCGAATGCATATTGGTAAATCTCCACACGATGAAACGAGGCCAAATCGCCGAGACGAATCTATATGGAGGTTTGGAAAGAGGCACGTCAAAGTTGCATACAATGAACTATGTTAAAATTCGTCGAATTTACACATAGTTAGATTCGGTCGCAATCCTGTGATAGCAAAACAATCAACTGCACAATGATTTTTGCCCAAAGAAGTGTTTGGATTTCCTGATATGAAAACAAACAACATATTTCAAGGTAATTGGAATAATTTCTAAAGCAAAATACTAAGAAATTATTTCCCATTGTTAAATACAGCTACCAGCTAAAAGCATAAATTGGAATGAAGCAAGCAACCTTGGAAAGGCGCTGTTCGTCCGTATCAGTGATTGGTGGGTCATAATGACGTCTAACGCCATGCCACATACAGAACAGATCGTAAAGGAGTTTCTGGAAAGCTTCATTCGTGATCATCGTGACCGACGTTTGAGTAGTCTTCACTCCGGTTGAGGACGCACAACG
>JAARMF010004015.1:0-17028 GCA_022844705.1 Toxascaris leonina
GGGGCTCTATGATCTCAATAGCAAAGCTCTGGAATGCTATGTAGCTTTCTAGCTAGCATATAGCAAGGATCGCATTCGGTGGTGCACACTGTATGCTCTACGTAGTGGAGATAGAAGGCATGAGAGAATGAAATCAGCTAGTTATCGATGGGTGTTACCGAAAGCAACGAAGATCTTGTTTTTCCAGCTGCTGTTGTGTCTGATACGAAAACGAATCCACTTCCGCTCGTTTTCGATGTACACTTATAAATCATTCCTACAAAATTTCGCATGACCTTCCCCTATTCATTGTTTATATCATCGATGGTGTCCATATTTATTTTCTCCTCTTCGTCTTCTT
Organism: Toxascaris leonina; assembly: GCA_022844705.1. Taxonomy (NCBI): domain Eukaryota; kingdom Metazoa; phylum Nematoda; class Chromadorea; order Rhabditida; family Ascarididae; genus Toxascaris; species Toxascaris leonina. Next base: position 341 of record JAARMF010004015.1, read on the forward strand.
TTGAGGAAAACAATTTAATCTCTGATGTTGCATGCAGCAATATATTCTAAATGCTTCTAAAGATACATCTCATTCAGAAAGTTGCTGGATGTAAGCAGCAGATGATTACAATGGCAATATATAATCAACAATAAAAAATAATTCCAATCTATCTAAGAATATTTTTTCATTTGCTGAGGAAACAAAATCTTGCTTTCGCCATTAGTTCAAAACAGTGAATTGCTGGGTTAGCTTAAATATGATGCTATAAAAATGCTATAAAAATATGCACTATATTCGCTTTCAGGTGAATGAATATTTTTTGAAAGCTTAGAACCGTCATTGAAACCGTTCAAAAATCTCCAATATAGCTAATTTTTTTTTAATATATGGAACTATAAAAAATTCTTTTTGCTTCTTTTAGTAATTTTATTGTCACTATTATTATTTGAAAATCTCTATCGATATCATTACCTGAAATTAATTTCGAGCGAAGCTGTGAATTAACCTTGGCTCCTACGTATGATTACATATCATTTCTTGCGTATTCGCCTAAATGATTTACTAGGGGAAATAATTGAGGTAATTATTTACTAGTCGACACAGTTAGCTTCACCAGCACCTACATGCCACCCTTTTCAGAAGATGCTGTAATTAACTGCGACAGTCATCATGGCTATCCATCAATTCATGTCAATTAATATCATATTCAAAGAAATTAATTCCTAGAGTAGAAGAACTCAAAAGCCCCAATAGGAAGCTATTTGCTGCCTCAGAAAAACGTCCTATTGCATCAGAGTCAAGGCCAGTTCTCCCACTTAGACGACATCTCGAGCGAGTGATGAGAGGGATTGAAGAAAAAATGAGCAATTAATGGTTGGGTTGTTCTTTGATTAACGAAAAATTGCAAGAAGGAACCGATAGAAGGCCCACTTCGGAGAAAAATATATTTTGTGAGTCATTTAAGCTGAAAGCTGGCGCACCAAGACGTTATGAGTGAGATGATGTCGTGTAATTGTGAGTTCAAGAAACATTGCAGCAAATGTTATGAGAGGTCAATTCTGTAGAAAATCATTTCTGCATAAGACATCCAGTTCCTCAATGCAATCTCAATAAGTCAATGGTCATCAACAGCAAAAGCCTCTCATTATTTCCTCTCGCAATCGATCTCTTCGTTTCCTGCATTCAAAATGCCCTTACACGTCACAGTCTTAAATCTCACCATCCAGAATAACATCTCACAAGGAATGTCAATACACTCAGAAAACTATGATCAGTGGTGGAGAGAAATAGCAACGGTGAAGAAGCATACGGCAATGATTGCATCAGAAATTTGAGTGGAAGGGATCGGGGGGTGAGGGGGGGAGGGGGGCAGAGAGAATTCATCGAAAGAAAGAGTGAAAATGAATCGCCGAATGAAGTAAAGGGTATCGCAACTTCGCTGATTTCTCAAGCTTCAATCCTTGACACTGTACCAATCCTGACGCCGCACAAATCCCGACGTCGTTCCTTCCTTGATAAGGCATCAACACCGATCTCGCATCAGCTCTGTCGCTGCATCAAGCCGGAAGGCAACAGAATAGAAGCGGAACAAATGCATATTCATCGTTTTCCTCACTTCTTTTTTTGTTCGTCTTAGATCTTATTATTCGTCATTTCAAGTTGTTTGGTTAATTTCTTGGTTACCTGTTTTTGTTCTATTTTCGCGTTTAATTATACAAGTTTCAGATGACGCAAAAGAAAGTTATTTCATTCCAATTTGTCGAGAAAGAGACGGGGAATAAACAATATGAAAGAAGGCAATATCAAAAGATCAATAAGGAATAAACAGTACATATAGACATTTTTGAATGCCTCTTCGATAGGTGATTCAAGTCATTGATTTTTGAACATATCGCTGTAGGATGCATTATGCTGAGTTGAAACATTATTGCTTTTAAAGCAACTAATTACGTCATTTTGTATTATAATTATTCTATATAATTGGAAGAAATAAAATCTGCACCATATGTACTAAAAGATCTTTAGCTCTAGAGACGAATTCATTTCAATGCAACAAAGGCAAGCAAGGAAAAGCGCTGCAAGATTTCCTGGAAAGGTTTGAAAATCAAACGTCGTGGAAGCTTTCCTTCCTGAAAAAAGCTTACGTTATCATCCCTGAACATCTCTTCCTTTTATTCGCCTTTCCTTCCGTATTCGACTCACTCCTCACATTTTTCAGTTGGCATTTGCTCGGCATTTTCCTCTTCCAGTTCAAAATAATAGAAAAAAAAAAACCTTTCAGTTCAGTGATTAGCTTCAGTCGCTCGTTCCGAATGATTACTGCTACTCTTGAGAAGAATTTGACGATAAGCAACTGAATGGAATAAATTATCTGCAATATTATTTAATGCCTTACTTATTTTCAATATAGCTTATGATATTACTGCACCCAACTCCCAACTCAGTAAAAGCGATGAGTAATTGTGACTGAATTAGGTGGAAATTTAGTGCAAATATCGCAAGCAGAACGATTCTTGCTTCTTCTTTCGCAGACAAAGTTATACGGAGTTGTTAAACAGTGAAAAACCTCTTAGATGGGTCATTCTTTGAAGAAATATTAAAATAAATACGACTAGGGAAATATAATCAACGAAAGAGTAAAGTTGAAGAATTTGAAAGGGACGGAAAGCACTCGTGAACTAAAAAAAAAAAAAGAAAAATACACTTGAAGAAATCAATGTGATTGTCATGAATCAAAACGTAAAAATATTTTAAGAAAATGCCATAAAATTTGTTATAATTAATTATATGACAATATGAGGATAATAAGCTGAAAGAGAGCACAAAACAATACTAGAAGATACTCTTTAGAAAGAGTGAAATTCCACAACGAGATAATTGTGCACTAGAGGTGACGATAGATCTAACTTATAATCAAAAGAGAGCAATATTTTTTCATCGATTTCATGCGAGAAAAAAAAAATATGCATTTATTTCACCCGTATATGTTCAGGTTCTTTTTTTCTTAAATCAAGTACTCCTACTAATTTCTGTCCTTTCTTACTTTCTATTGTCTTTGTAATTGGAAAAAAAAAAAAAGAAAGAAGACAGAATGGGATAAGAAAAGAGATTTACTCGAGTTGAGTGAAAAAAGTGACTCATTGAAAAAGAATGAGAAATGAAATTCATCGCAATAAAGTGAGAATGGAAATTCAATCAGCAATTTGACTTTTTTTTTTTTTTTTGTCGAATCAATGAGACCGATTGTTGCGAGTATAGACAACATGTAAAGATATATATCGAACTATTTCATGAACACAGAAATGATTTATTTCTGCGAATATTTATTCGAGCATAAAAATGGCAACAGTGCTAAAAATTAAAATAGGAGCTATTCAAACATATTATCGATCCGATTATTGCTCATAAATGAAATCTCCCGACAACGATTCGAATTCCAATACTTGTGGTCGTAAATTGATCCGTAGATTTTTGGTATTTATATCCTCCTCTTCCGGACACTCAAGAAAACCAGCATTTTCTTGACACCTGTGGCATTTCTGCTTGGCTTATTGAATAGGTATTATACCGTTGCGCATTTGTTATGCATGCAAGTATATTTCGCAAGTTTTCGTAATTTACTTCTGTCGTTATAATAATTATCTGTGCCGATTTTTACTGATCTAACTAGGCAAGTATTGCCAATGAATGACTTTTATTACTGAATATTCAGTAAGCTGATTTCGACTGATTGTTCAAGCACGCAAATTTAGTTGGCGTGAGTGTTGAGGCAAACGAATCGATGCTCTTCTTACGGATGCAAGCATGGTCAATACGACGAAGAAATCAATACTTCGTGTATGTGAAATACAACTATCTAGTAGGTTAACTAGTTTAGACAAGTAGTGACTAAAAGAAACATACCTAAAGCATAATATGATTTATAAATAATGCAAAGTAATTTATAAATAAAAACACTGACATTGCCATAAGCATGCAGTTTAAGTGAAGTCACATAATTGCAAAAACTAGAATAAAGCAAAGCTTTTGATCGTACTTCATTAGATCCCATGGAAATTCGGTCTCTGAAATGATCGGATATGCAGTAATTCACCAATGTAATTAGTAAGCACATTGAAAAGTGATCAAAGAGCATCACATCACAGCTAATACGTCATAGCTATGAGATCATCGATATTGAGATGAATATGCAAAGTGCAATTTGAGGGTAAATAACCGCTAATTGCAGCGTAATCCTATGTAACATTATAACTTTAGTTGTTCGTTTCTATTAAAACGTTTCGCATATCAGCGCGTATTGAGGCAATGATTTAGAGCTGCAATGGGATGTCAATAAAAAAACTCAATATTTAGACAGTGTAGAAAATAATTCGATATTCATGCAACTTCCATAATGTGAAGTCATATCCTATAGGTTTTGAACAATGCAAATAGAGAAGAAGCTTGAAAGAATCGTGCTTTTTCAATTTGCGCAATAATCATTAGCGCAGTTGGTCAAACGGACTATACAGCTGAGCATCCAAACATAAGCGACACTCATGTTTCGTCATTTGTCTATAACTACTGTCTGGATTTGTCGGTTGATGCGCTTGTGAACATTTATTCAGGTTATATGATCCCGAGTTAGCGAGTTGGCTGCTGACAGAACTACCAAGTCAGTCTGTGGGATGAATAGATTGTGGAGAGGTGAATATATAAACATGTAACTATTCAAATAAAAATATAAATATATGTAAAAATAAAAATTATATATATATATATATAAAATCAATTTTCGGAAACGGGGAGGGCATGATTGCTGAATCTGATGCCACAGAATTGATGTCGCTATCCAGCCGATCCTGTATTTCAGGTTGTAAATTCCAACATTTTGTAGCCCCGCTAATGAGCACTTTCACAACATTCCCAACTGCAACTTGAGATGCTATTTCTGACGAAAGTGTGTAAAACATGTTCTGTTCCCTTTATTAATGTCCATCTACTAAATACCTCCTCCATTTCTTTGTTTTATTCTCTTTAGTCCTCTTTTGATTTTCCAAAAAAAATTCTCAAAGTTGTTAAACATTCCCAAACATCCTTAAAAACACTCAAATTTAATCCATTTTAAAACGCTAACAATTACACCCCCAATTGTATATATGCATTCAAGTTATCAATTACTTTTTTCTATAATTGATGCGATAAAGATAACAGACTACAAACTATAAATTTATCTATTCCAATTCTTCAGAGTTGCTAACAAGTTTATGCAAATCAGCGTCTATCTTCAACAAACCTAACGTTCTTGCTAAATATTTCACTTCCGTTCCCTCGTGAATTACAAAGTACACCTTATTCCGTCCTACAGTTTCTCCCTCATTTGAATCCACAGTTCGGCAATTACCGAACTGCGGATTGCACATAACAGCTCCGATGCCTATCATCATTAGAGAACTTTACACATCCTTGATGTGTTCTATATTCAGCATCGCTTTTTATTTATGCGTTTCCACATCAACACTGAAAATATTTGGATGACTAATCGATAAATGAAAAAAATTGGCATTTCCTATTGTTTCCTCCATCCTACACTTTCAGAAGCTAGAGAATGTTTGAAGAGGTGCGAGAATGTTCCTTACATTAATGGCTCATTCACTGAAGATACGACTGAAGGAGTGGTGTGAGAATGAAAGGTGGCTAAATTATCTAGGTGATGAACGAAAATTTTGTGGGATTGTAGAGCCATCGAACTTATAGCTCATTGATGATGATTGCTGCTCGAAATGAATACTCATTGAAGAGAAAACTCAAATTTGATGGCGAAGACTTCATCGTTTAATCTGCAGAAATCATCCTCTCAATTTGTCACCTGTTATGCTTAAACAATAAGGAAATTTGCATAACGCAGAAAAATTCCTTAGACAACATTGTTATCGAGTGTGCATTCAATGATGAATTAAAACACACTTTTATGAGCGAATGCATATCGTGCTATAATTCCCTTTCTCATAGCAGTTTCGTTCGTCCGAAGACACAAGCAGCCAAGAAATTTGCATTTGAAAACGAAATAATTTATAGGGCGAAGTGGAACATATTATCTCCGGCTTTCCAAGTAGGCATTCTTTCTCATTGATCAAAGCTCTCTTCTTCATTAATCTGCTTCTGTTGATATCATTATGCACCTATTAAAACAATGAAAATGCACAAAGCAGAATATAATCGATGCACAAATATTCTCTTCGTCTAAAGGTATTCACTTTTTATGACAAACATTTAATCACTGCGTTCATCATTGAGTGTTAAGGACTGATAAGAATCTGAATTCAGTGAACGGAAACACTAAGAAACCATATCTGATAATAGTATGTAAATGGAAATATCCGCTATTTTCTCGTCATAATCTTAGCACAATTTTCGACTACATTGCTGTAATAATAACATGCAAATCGATCGATGATTGCAAGCAAACCGTATTTCCATAAAGTATGCATGTATTAAAGAGTGGAATTGGTCATTGACTGCTCTAAGAAGACAATCGTTATAGAGGCAATCAACATCCATCCCATACCGCTGTTATTCATCAAAACTCTCATAACAATAGCACAAGTTTCCTATTTCTTATCGTTATACCGAATAATGTAGCTCATAAAGTGTGCTATTATAGCGTAAATAGTGCTTATTCCCTATAGGATAATGCTTTACAGCGATCGCTTTTTGATATGACACTTTTTGTGAATGCATTGGCGTAAGTATGTAGGTGTATGTATTGATTGCGATAATGTTAGTAAGCGACAATTTCAACAGTTGGATGCTTCGACTAAATGAAGAATAAAATAATGAAATGGCGCAAACACCGATTTTCTCAAATAATATCCACCGATGAGCAATAGGAATCGTTAGAGAATTCCCTTCATGAAATCTTCTCAAAATATTAAAGCAAAATTCAAATAATTTTCAAAAAAATGGCATATTCGGTAAATATTACACTCGAAGGAATTGCTCATAGAAGGTGTAAAATGTGTTATGAAATCAAACGACGATTATGAACCATTGAAGCGTCTCGTGGGGAATACAGCGTAGATGTCAAATGAGGTTTGCAGTTATTTTATTTTCTCAACCTTCTGAGTTTTTAAGCGTGAATAATCGTTCAATAGTTATTCCTATGCAGAGAGCTCATAACGTGATTTAAATTCGGAAATAATTTGAGTGGTACATTGGAAGGTAAATGAACTAAGGTGAAAATGGCTGGGTGGGAATGTGACAGATTATAATGAGGCAGATCCAGGTTTGAGATAATCCGTCATCGTGAACTACAGAATACGAATCATGACTCGGTCTTGGGAATTCAGTCAATGCGCAACATTAGTTGGCCAGGGTGGCTATTGAAAAGCAGTCTGATATCAGAGACATGAACAAAAAATTTTGATCTTTAGAGACTTATTTGTTTTCTACTTATTTAAAGAGACTTACGCAGAACATAAAGAGTGATACGATTGCAATAACATTACTCCGCACGGCAATCTTGAGAAGGCAAAGTTGCAAAACGGGTTGAAAAATTTCGACGAATGCGATGTTCAGAAATGACAAATAGCTGAACAAACAATAGAGAGCGCTCAGTCAATAAAGGTCNACAAACAATGGAGAGCGCTCAGTCAATAAAGGTCAACATTTAATGTTTATGATGGCTTGCTCAAATATTTAGATCGCTTTTTAAAAGCATTTTTTCCTCAACAAAATAGTAATAGGTGAAAGGTTCTTCCTAAGTGGAGTATTGGAAAATTATTTTACTTCTTTACACCCTACTGAATCGTCTTATTGAATGAACGAACTATTCGCATCAATGACTTGAGAACCAAACTCATGAAACATTCTGCCTATTGTCGGGAAACTGTTCGTTTATTCGATTGACGAATAATTGTGACACCATTGAGATGGACTTTTTTTTCTTGTCACAGAACGACCTAAACATAAGCATATTAGCAAAAATTCTATAGGTTACCTGCAATGAATATGAGTGTAATTCCTTATATAATGTCAGCATAAGATAGTTTTCAAAGCTTATAATAATATCAAAAAATTGACCCATACTGAAGCGCGTAAGTGTCCATCATAGAAGCGCAAATGTCCACTATGGAGTGAGAGTGAAATTTTATTGAAATTCATGAAAATTTGCGCTAATAACAGATACACAGTTGATGAGTAAGAAAACGTTCAATAAAAGTGCATGATTCTTGAAGAAAGTGTCGAATTGAACGACGAAATTCAACAAAAAATACATCGAATCCTAGAGTGAAAGGCAGAGATCTATTCCCACTGTCGTGCGGTAAATAAAATGCGCAATAAACGCATGCTATTTTTTGCAGGAAAATAAAATAATAGAAACGCTGAAATGTCCATAATTTTTGGTGACAACGTTGAATTGAAAAAAATCGGTGACAACGTTTCCGAAAGCGCCAATTTTTAGTCATTGAAAAAGATTCACACGTATCTTGTCGATAGTCACATGTCACTATTCTCCGCCATTTTAGCTCCTCTTTGACAAGTACAACACTTCCAATAATTCAAAATAGCTTTTTTTCCTATTGCAATCGGAATATTTCCAATATTGAGGAGCAAAAAAAAAACGCTGAAGCAGCTGCACTTTTTTTGTTGCAGCTAAAATATGCCAAATATTTATTACCATTTTTTTATGCACTTAAATGCTCTAGCGTTGTTGATTCATAGTGATTGACAAGAGAACATGATCCATCGTTGCTGATATTCTCTTAAAGATTTCAATCTCTGCACTTGAGGAAATATTTATTCTTCTAGCATTAACAAAAGTGATACATATATGAATATTCCATCAACAAAAGTAAAAGAGCGCAATTCAGAGTCTAACATTAAGCTAACTTTATGCGGCATTCTTATGTCTGACCAACCGATCTCATAAATGTTAAATTGTATGAAAACAATTAATTATTTGAAGAGTTTCATTCAGCAACAATTGATTTGTGCAAGCGATGAAAATTTACTGGAAAAAAGCAACATAAAACTTCATTTCCTACTGAATAATAACTCAATTAAAAAGTGAGTGTGAGATATTTGTTTTTTTTTTTACAAAGTGATACTTATTCCAACATAGCAATTTAAGAGCAACCATTTAAAACTCTTGCATAGCTTTCTAAGGAATTGTGGCCCTTAGTGACTATCGCAATGAATATTTCCACCTTTTGAGGAAAATAATTTTGATTTTAAATATGCCTTCCCTAAGCATGGGCACCATAATGAGAGATTTTTTGGATTTAAGGATCTTATCGGCCGAGTAAGGAGTACGGGAGTACGTATAAAGTATAACATTAGTTGCGTATATAAATAGTTGAGAGATGTGAGCACAATTTTATGATACACTCTGAATAATTTGTTAATTATTTGTATTGAATTTCATTGTGATATTTTTTTTTCGGCTTCTTCAATTGAAAGCTTTGTAGGGATGCATTAGCAAATGAAAATAGATCCATATAGATGTAAACACTGAATACACCTAAAGAAAATGCCTTCATAACAAAAGATATTGAAAAAACTGGTAAACAACACATAAGTAGGAGATGAAGAATGAACATTGTATTCGCCAACATATTCGCATGTTCAAGTGGAAAAACTCAAGACAATGGCCTCGAACATCGCAAAACTTGAGAATCACCTAAGCTGTTTCTTTACGGAACACAAAAACTTCGAAAAGTGCAAAAATTTTGCTAAAACTTTAACACGATAGCAACTAGAGGCCAATTGAATTAAAAATGAAGCTGACGAATAGATGCGCTCATGTGTCACATACGAATTAATTGAGTGCGGCACTGAAGTGATAAGCTCAAGTTGCTTTTAAGGCTTCATTGAACAGGTTTCGCCTCTGCACTTCAACTTGATATTCTTAATGAAGTGGCGTAAATTCCCCTTTTTTTTCAATCAATCCCACATATGCCGTTTCCAGTGAATAATATGCGGTGAGGAAATTTGAGAATTTTTATTCGCCCTTTCAAACATCTAAAATTCAATGATGATGACTGAAAGTTCGCAATGCTGTTCGATGAACTGATCAATAAAAGTGACGATGACCTCATTAAGTCGTTCTGATGCTTTTTTTTTTTTTTGAGAAAATTTTGTTCGTTTATCTCGTCTTCTACTTATACCTGTTTGGTTTTATACCTGATTGCAGTGGAAGGATATCATTCATCTTGCGCCTGACTGGCCAACGGTCCTCTAGTCATAAGTAGATAGTGTTTATGAGTAAATTGGTTCCACGTTTTTCGGTGCTCTATAAATAGGTTAAACGTAAGTCGGTAGCAGGTCATACGCGGCAAACAGAATTTCATCAGCTATATCTTCAACGACACCTGAAAACATGGAAAGAAAACTTGAAGAAACAGCAGTGAAGCAAATGATCAGACATGCAAATGTTGCAGTGCTATGAGCAGTAGGAAATCGTGGAACCGCCAGTCACATCGCTCGGCTTAAAACCGAGAGGGGCTTCATACAAGGCGGATCGCCTTCTGAAAATACTTGCTTGGAAAATCTTTTGAGGGGATAGAAATTACTACAGGGGGTTATATTTGCGATGCTACGGTACCGTTACTGCTTCTCTCTAATCCAAACTGTTACTTGTGAAATGCAAAAAAATTTGCAGATGAGATAAAGTAAATTTGATTTACTCCGATCGATTCATTTTTTTCGCAATTCTGTGACCTTTCACCCTTCACAAATTTCGCTTTGACTTTTCGAGTAAATCTTGTGCGCAGGGAAAATAGCAGAAAAGAATATAATCACTCAATCATCGAATTTTGCCCTCACATTAGATTGCAGAATACCCACTATCGTAACAATTTTAACGCTAAACTTAAGAAATAGCTAATTCTCTCACATTTGGCGGAATCTTTTAAAAACTTTTTAGCTAAAATTACGAAATCCTTTTTAGAATTTAATTTGCGACCATTTAACACCATCCTCTTCTATCAGATCTTTGTTTCTACTTATAAGCGTATAAAAGGTTTTTCTGATACCCTGATGGAAACAATGTTCAAATATGATAACTGAAGAAAGTACTCGTTATATAGTTTGTACTTGGCACGTAAAAGATTGCCAATGTCTCTAATTGCTCTTATTTAAGAGTCGTCTATCGACGAGAATGAAGAATTGTGTATATTCATGAGCGATTTTTGTATTCAATGATTTGCATTTCAACGACTAATTATTTTAATGAATAATGTGCACTTTTAATTGATCGTACTTAATGAATCTGCTTGATGCCTATTCTCATTCGTTTGATTGTTGCTGTTTTTGCTTATAAGCGTTATTCGAGCTAGCAAATTTTTACAGCTGTATTGCAGTCTTTTTTGTTCGTTCTTTTCTCTGCTAATAAAGACTTTACAACGACAAAAACAGCAGCTAAAAAAATTGACCACAATATAAATTCCGTATAGATTTGTAGAGTCTACGTGGGCATTCTCGTCACTCATTAACGGAACATTGAAATCCGAAATGATGTTTTTTTTTTCGAATATTTACCTTAGCTTGCTAGAGAAATATAATCCACCTCAAAACTAATAAATCTACACATGATTATAACCAAAAGTTCAACTTGCTGAGTCATTTTCATATAATCTATTCAAAAACTTTTCTCACTTTGTTATTTTTTGAGTCGCCATGGAGAAGCTCCGACTCTAGAAAATCATAAGAGCAATCTTCAGTTGCTTTCAACATTAAGATTATCGTGTTTCTTCGGAATTTTGGAAAAATTCAAATTTTTGGATCTTCACCAGTCCATGAACAAAGAAGGCATGACAATGTCCAATTTCATCTGTTCGATGCGGATACTGACAATTTTCCTCAACTTCAGTGAAATCATTCTAAACTCCGAGGGAGCAAAACGTGATTCCAATAATGGAATCCACCGAAATTCACAGTTGCATTTCATCGGAGCAAACATCTTTCTACAAATTGCAGTAATCTGTGAATATCTTCTTCGTTGATAAGTGCGGAATTTGCAAGCGAATCATCGTAAATTTCAGGTGATCATGCCAATTATCGCGATGAAGTCATTCAAAAGATTAAAATTTCGTTCACACTTCATCAACTTCCATCCAAGCTTTTTCATCGACCAGTGAAAAAATTCCACACTGGATCGAGAGGGGTAACCGTCCGAAGTTATTTGGTAGACTAATTTATTTTTAGAGTGATTATAGCGCTTTTAATATTTTATAAGGCCCATATTTTTCCGTCGTAAATAATAAAATCTCTCAGTGTGGAAAGTTGTGCACTTTGGGCAATGAAAGTCGGTAAAAAAGGAGTTAGCGAAATGCATCTGGAAGACGTCCTGGGGGATGTTTGAGCAAAGTTTCGTCTTGCATAGCCAACTCTGAATTTTCTGCTAAATCGTGAAAAAAAATGGTTTTTTTTTCTAGCAAACTACAAGTCGTTAGAATAATTGTATTTCATGAGCTGAACGGAAAAAATTGAAGTCCAATTCAACAGATCGCCAATTCCTTTAGGACCGTTTGGCAAAAGAAAGACGAACATGAGATATTTTTCAAAATTTTTTCATTCATTTCACGTGAAAATTTTTCGGTTTAGACGAAAATTCATCAAAATTATTCTTCACTCACCAATCGAATTATCAAAGGGATATCATATATCGTTCTTTCTCTGAGCCGATCACTAAGGAGGATACCAAATTTGGAAGGGCTCAAATTTTATCATTTCCTACACAACTATAAACGATCTGAATGTGATGTTTTACTGAATATCTCAAAAAAAAAAAATCCCTTGCCTTCGAAAGTTCGTTGTGTTGTTGAATATATTTTTCGTCTTAAAATTCACTAATATAGCCTCAATGATTCGGTGGATGTTTCATTAAGCTTCTTCATGCACTGATTTCTGCAAGTTCTCTCAGCTGATAAAAAGAAACATTTTCTCGCATTCGTTTAATCTCTGCAGTTATGACATGAAAGGAAATGCTTGTCCATATTTGCCTAAATTCTATAAACTTCATTTTCATTTCCGCTCTTGGCGAATGGTGGAGCAGGAGTGATTGAAATTGTTGTCAGGTGAGGGTGCTTCGAACCCAATAATGATCAGTGTTTCTACGACCATTTCCGATTGAATTGAAGGCGCTCACACCACCAAAAGCAGAACCGATTTGGCTGATTCCTCTGTAAAAGCCTCTAAAATTCAATTGCTATTCCCGTCCTCATCTCAGCCGTTTTGACTAGAACTCGTTTCAGCACAAAATTTCATAAAAAATTTTGCTATGTGTTCTTCTTCCCAACCGGGGGAATACTTTCTACTCGCCTTTGCACGCTCTCCTTATGCGCGTCTATCTGCACGTTCGTACTTGTCTCTCAAATAGTTTCATCTAGCGAACCACAGTTCCCAAATTTGCGAATTTTGATGCGAAGGATTTGCAATATAGGAAGACTGCTACATCGTTGGTTATGCTTATTTACCGACTTTAGAGGAAGTTACAAAGATTTATATGCTGGAAGAAAATTCAGATGTGAACGAATTTTTTCTATGCATATATAACAGAAAACATTCGATACATATACATATAACAGAAAACGCTCCTCCCAGTAGTCGACATGTACATCAGTTTCAGCTCGTCAAAAAGTGTCGCAGCAAAAACAATGTTCTACACAGTTTCCAGTTTCGCGTTGTACGAGTCTGGAATCTGCATTGCTTTCCGCAAAATCTACCGTGGTCCGTATCAGCCAAATTATGTTACCAGATTGAAAATCTTTAATTTGGAATCGCTAGAATACCGCAGACTCGTGTTTGATCTGTTACTCTGTTACAAAATTGTGTTCGGCTTTTCCGATATCCCGCTCTCAGAATTATTTCAGTCCGCTCCTCCCCGTAGTCGACGTGTACATCAGTTTCAGCTCGTCAAAAAGTGTTGCAGCAAAAACAATGTTCTACACAGTTTCCAGTTTCGCGTTGTACGAGTCTGGAATCTGCTTCCTGCCGATATTGTCAATGCACCCACTCTTTCAGTTTTTAAACTGCGGCTGAGTCGCTTCGATCTACACACTATTGCTGCTCTCATGTTCTAAATGTCTAATCTCCCAAATTTTGTCTTTGCTAACGTCTTCTTCTTCCTCCTTTTCATGCTTACATACTTTTGTATGTTTTCCCACCTTGGGACGTGAAATAAATAAATAAATAAATAAATATAATATTTGGGAATGCATTCGCATTAAGTTGGAACGTTCCTCTTCATCGGTCGAATCGCAAAAGAACGCGATTCTTTCTAGAAGTATTTGTACGACCGCTCTTATAAATTAAAACACATAACGACTATTTTCTTTGTTCATTATTTATTGAAAAGTTATTGTGCTGATTGGTCAGGTATATGAAATGAAAATGAAACCACTCGCATTTGGTATTTTACAGCACACTAAGGCATTATTGTGAGCGCTTAAGCACAAGCGACAAGCAAAAGCTAGTATCGATGATATTAGCTTGAATCACCACACCAAATCTTCCTATCACGATTGACGATCGCGATTCATGAAATTTTCCTCCCATCAATGTTTTTTTCCATGAAGCAATTGCGATAGCACTTCAGAATGAAAAGCAATTCGAATCGTTCCATAGCCTAGCTGTCATGCTGCCATAAGACAATAAATAATGCATAATTCGATCTAAAACGATTTTCGGATGATTGGCAATATGATATATGAGAGGAAATTATCATTTTGTCAGAAAAGTGCTACCTACAAACTTTAAAAAAAAATAAAAGAAAACCCCTTCATCGGTAAATAATAAGTTTCTCTTTCAAAGTGATATTTTCCAACTATGCCACTAATTTTCCTCCCGCAAAAAAACGTCTTGAAAAGAACCTTAAAAGGCTTCAAAAAAAAATTAAGATTGACATGGCCTTATATGTCGAATGGGTTGCTGCTGATATAAACTCGTTTAGAAGTTTGTCGACGAACGTTTAAAACGATTTTCGCTCTCTAAACTTTACCGTCGTTTCGCTTATCAAACTGAAATTATTTTTCTATGCAAAAAAAGAACAATGCGAATTCCGGTTGCAAAATATTTCCGCTCAGTCGATTTCGTTGAAATTTCAACGATTTCATTCATACGGCAAAACGTTTTTGCTAATCAATGCTTCATTGACGATGAATGGAAAATTTTCACACATCATTTCAGATATTTATATTCTTCATTCGAGCGTTGGAATATTTCTTCAACAATTTCGACTAATTATTTGTCTGCATCAAAAAAAAAACTTTTCTCAATGAGAATTACGAAAGAATGAAAGCAGAATTCAAAAAAATCGCACAGTGATCACTAGAGGTTTCAAAGCAAAANAAATTCAAAAAAAAATTGCACAGTGATCACTAGAGGTTTCAAAGCAAAATTCCACACTCTTTCAAAATTTAAGGGTATTATGCAAATTCTAAGGGATCAATATGTATGCGCTCTCAAATGTTTTCATCGTCGCGTCATATATGTACGGATAAATGCCTCCAATTTTAGGTCTGATAATGTAGACACTTCACTAAGTTCTGCATCATTGCAGAACATTGATATGCAAAGAATGCTATGCAGTACTTAGCTATTTCAAAGGTCATATTAAAATGGATAAGCTCTCAAGGCTTTCAAGTTATTCGAATGTATCATTAAGAACGACTCAATGTGAACACCGGAAACTGAATCCATCTCACTACTCAATCACAAGAGTGCATGAACGGCAAAATTGAAAGATAAAACGAGTCATAAACTTAGCAACTAGAATAGAGAAGTCCCGTTCGTGTTATATATAGATGTAACGAATCTGAAAAAAAAAACGAATTGATATAATGATATTTTCTGAGCGAATCCATAGGTTTGCATCAAAAATCGAGTGTGTTCACCCTACAAAAAATATTGCGAAATAAAAAATATAATTTGCAGAAATTCTCAAATTATTTATATCTATTCATAATATAACTTCGTATCGACATATTTGCGATAATGCTTTTGATGATTTCTAAGCGGAAATCAAAATAAAAGCAATTGACAAATAAATAAAAAGTATTTCCTCATAAAGTTTCCAAGACAACATACACCATGAAGTTTTATATAACTGTATTCCTTCTTGAAAAAATATATGAGAAGCGAGCCAATTACACCAAATTCTATTATCCTTTCTTTCACAACTGCAAATTTATTTATTGAATTTTGGACATCATTTGCGACAGCTATAGACACAAGTCGACGAAATGCAATTTGCACTTTATCGTTCGTTTGTCATTGCACAAACTCATCCAGTACTTGCTTGCTAAGTCGCCGAGATGACCTCGTAGAAGTACCTCCTAGAAGGGTAGGGGGGAGGAAAATGGGGAAATATTTTCGAAAAAATTCGCAAGGAATCTTGAGTACACATACCGGTGAATCGTTACCACATGAAATATTTAAATCGTTATATATGCTAATAGATATTTGTTTATTTGCTTCTTTATTCGTTTTATTTACTAATTTTTCACTTCTCTTATTGTTCGTGTTTATATCTACACCAATGTATTATTTATAAGAGAGAAATCATCATTTGGTCACTGCCATCGTCATAACCAGAAAACAACAACAATAATGAAGTGCAGGAATGATTGGCTACATTTGGTCTATTTCACTGAAGTGTTAGTCACTGAAAGCAAAGCCGTAAAAGCAAACTCTTTTCTCGCATCCTCCTGTTTTTTGAACGAGTG
>JAARMF010004017.1:0-17025 GCA_022844705.1 Toxascaris leonina
ATGACCTACAACCATCGACATTGTTTTATTGAGAGAAAAAAAATAATAATGCCAAATTATTTGTTAGATGATTAAGAATTTAGCAATTGGATATTTTACTGCATAAATTCCATCTATATCTTCCTCGTGAATATTTATCAGGAACACATATTTGAATTACTTCAACTGCTATTGCCAATCTTCGATGAAGCTATTCGAGATTTAAGTTTGAAAAATTCGTTCCAACCTTTGTTGGAATTTGTGATGTTTAGAAAGTGGCTTAAAAACATTTAACGTGACAAAAAATATATTTCACACACTCCAGCATCAACAATTTAAGAATTCTCATAAAGTCTTCATTGCATATTGCCGTTTAAGCTAGAAATATTATGCTCTTGTTCGATTGCCTCTAAATTTTCTATCGCCTCGAAATACTTTTCTAAGTTTTTCGTTAAATTTTTCTATGATTTTATCTGAATTGTGCATCTCGTCTCAAAATATTCGAACTGCAATCTTTGTAATCGAACATCTCAAATTCGATTATTATTCATGCTATAAAATTATGAATAACAGCTATCGTTTTCCCCTTTTATTACTGCATTCATTCGAAATTCCATTCAAAATTTTTAGAGTTGCCAACTTTTATTAAGCTCATATATTTTGCACAATATACGATTCAATCCATCAGAACCGCTTCAACTAGAAATCGATTATCACAAAATATTGTTAATACAAAAATTCTATTCATTTTTTATGAAATGATAAATAAATAAGTTTCGAGAATTCATATAGTATTCAATGTAACGTATTGAAGCTTTTATTTGAATATTTATTTCTACGTGTACCTCACTCATATCGACGTTTTTTTTCTTTTTTTTAAATCTCAATCTATTTAAGTGTTGCGTTGTTGTTGTTTTTTTTTGTCCAAGTAAGGCCTAATTTGCTTCAATTGTCGCTTTGTTCATNGCTGAGAATTGTCGCTTTGTTCATATATCAATGAAGAATCTTTTTCTTCTTTAGATATAACACAGAAATACTCCACAATTCATCTATATCCTTATCCTTGGTTCATCATGGCCGTATACGAAAGAATCCGAATTGTCTCCGAAATAACGACAAACCGTATGCTCTCATTTATTATTCGCACTCATTTCGATTGCGCTACTAATGCGTATTACCCTCATTTCAATATTTTCTTCGGATTATCTCTAGCTAATAGGATTCTATCATCTAGAAATATTTTATAAGTTTTTTCGTTAAATTTTTTTTTCTACGACGGTAATAAGCGTAAAATAATCGTTTGCTTTCATAAAAATATTTAGATAAGCAATAATCATTTAATATTAGCTGAAGTCAAAAATCGATCTCATTTCATTTCGTATATAATATAAACGGAATTCATTGACGATAAAACAATGAAATACTTCATAAAATTTAATCTATGCGTAATTTTCTCAACAAAGAATTGTATCGTTAAGAGAATGGCCAATAAAATTGTGTTTGCAATGTTCAATTTTGAAAATCCTTTTGCAGCGATTTGTGGAATGCATGTTATTAAGAATGCGTGAAGAAATAATGATCGAAAAAAAAAATTTTTTTTCTTCTCATTCATGAAAATTGTATGAATATGAGAGGGGGAAGAGATGATTTTACAAATCAACCAATAAGAAAGAGAGAACGAGAGAGAAAGAGCGTCGAATTAAGAAAGTTACGAATTACGAGAGAGAAATATGATGGTGGGGTGAAAAAAAAAACGCATTTTTTTTCGATGCCATATGCATGACACAATTGGGGTCGAATTTGTGAGTTTTACGAACGTTAGGAACACATTTCACTTTCTAATTCTAAAAACATCGCCACGCTTTGTGCGCCTATTGCATCGAAGGGCATCGTTCACTCTCGATTTCAGTGCGATGCGACCGCGAAAACGAAATCGCCGACGGATTCGCCTACAATCCGTCCGGTCTATTGACCTAAACTACGCTACGACACTCCTCCGTTCGCTTTGTAAATCAAGCTGTCTTAGTCGAATTCCCTCTCTCTCTCTCTCCCTCTCTCTCCATATTCCTCACCAAATTTAGATGCTTAAATGAATCTTTTCTTTCCTCCTCATCCATCTATCTTTTGCCGTTTAATTTCGTTTTGCTTTGCTATAAATTTCCAAATTGATGAATTTCGAAAAATGGCTCCACTAATTTAAGTACACTTGAAAATGATTACGGCCTTATGTCTATGAAATTTTTCTTATCGTCAAATGGGCCAACATTATATAAACAGTCAGGTCAGCTTGCAACAAATGAAACGTGTTGTTCTGTTAAGAAAAGTACTCATGTATTTGATGCTGTCGGGGCAACTCATACAATATACTTACTTATATACTCATTCAATTCCATTTTCTGAGATATTCATCAAAATACACCTCTCCTGAACGATATTCGTTAGTAGTTACTCATCGAAGCATTGAGAGATTCGGATTTTTTATTTTTTATTTTTGGAAATATTTAAAATATGTTGTATATAATCAATTATAAGCGATTAAACTATTGGTTTCTAGATTCGGCAATCGAAATTTAAAGCATTTTTGTAGTTTTTCTCACTAGCGTTCATTTTGCAGAATTTTTCGTCATAGTAGTAGCGAAAAATATTAATCGTTTTAACGAAAAGAAGTAAGAAGAGACCGTTTCATTTATGAAAAATTTATGAAAACTCTATTCATACAGATAATAGAACGACTATAAGATAAGTCAAGATGAAGGTTTTAGATGCACGAACTTTAACATCGATCGAGATGAAAATGAGGAAACTGATATCATTTACGCCAATATCGCTAGAGGGAAAAAACTAAACTGAAAGCTTCAAAAAAAAATTTTGGATAAAATGAATGAATTTTGAAAAGAGAGAGAAAATGTGAATGTGAATTTCATACAAAGTTTATTGACTCGAACATATTTTGTTGCATTCTTGAAGCTTGTTAAATTGCTCTATTGCGATATTATTGTCCTCATTTAATGATCGAAATTTGTGACAATTCTTTCAAATGTGCTTATTCTTTTAAATTTCTAACGCTTTTCTTAGTGCAGAAATTTTTTAAAAATTTTTGCGTTGAAATTTCTAATGGTTCATGAAATGTGTTCTCAAATAATGCAAAATGTCACGCGCTTAGAGACTCGAAAATCCTAGTCATTAATCCATGAATCATTCCTGGAGGGCATTAGAAAGCTCTCTAAATTTTCGGAATCTTAGCTTGCATGGAGCTTAACTTTTTATGATCTTTGCTTACATTATATTGTATATGTCTCGACTTTTGATTATCGTCAACAATTTACGTGATTTTCATATAGTTCGCATCTTTCGAGTGTAAAAAAAAATCATTCATATTATTTAAACAAGGACTCGTTTCGTTTCGAAGTTTGCTCAATTATCGAAGCGCCCCCCCCCCGAAGAAGATATATATATATATATATGCACTTTGCACTGCATATTTTCTGAACTGAATCTTTATTATGCATCGATATTACCTCATTCAAAATAGGCTATCAATATGATGCCCTTATAATTACACCAAAACTAACGAAGCTAAACTGTAATTAAATTTTTGATATTTCAAAAACATGAATCTCAATCGATCAGGCTTGTCCTAGTCGTAAATTTAGGGTGGAAAATCACTCATCCATGGAAGGGAATAATATCTTTATTGCGGATATGATTGCCGCTAAATTATCACAAAAGCAACAAATCATTCAGAATGAAATCAAAATGCGGCCAAAGCAGCCATCGCATCAGAAGTTTCATACATATATATTTGCGCAGCAGATAACTCGTATAAAGCTGAGTCTCTTGCTTGCTTATTTCTCCGATTGCCAATAATAAATCACATATTCAACGACATTTTCATCTGAGGTGCAGAATCTTGCTGATATTCCTCAAACTCTCTGGATTATTATTTCTTTGAAGATTTTTTAAGTCTTCAGGGTATGCCAACGCTATTCTATACAATCATTTTTTATTCGTGTTTGCAAATAAAAGTTTTTCAACAAATTTTCACGCTATACTACTGCCAACAAATGCATAGCCAACAGCACACTAAAACTAGTATATTTCCCTTAGCTATCTATGCTCTATTTTGCTAAAGAAAAGTTGCTTCTCGCTTGATGTGGAGAAGCAATTTTTTTTTTCTGCGCATTTTCATCTTTAAATTATAATCGACACTTTTATAGATTTTCTATTAAAGAAACATTACAATGATAGAAATAACGTGTAGAATAGAAGTGCTAAATCTCAGCGAATATTACCCTTCCATTACTCTGAAATGAACCTCTCTTCTAGTTAGTTGAATTATAAAAAATGAGCATTTCGAGTTGTAAATTTACTTTAACGCATTTATTTCAGAACTTTATTGAACGAGATTCACTTCCCACTACGTAAAAGTTTTACTAATGAAATAGCATCACAATTACATCATTCATCGAAACTATTAAAAAGCGTCGAATCGGCCAAGAATAAATACATTTAAAAAATCATAATCATTTGAAAAATTATCACCGAAATACTCTGAAGAAATGAATGACTCGAAGTGTTACTAGAAATCGAGAAACCTTTGATTTCTTCCGTGTTAGAATAAATTACTATGATATGAGGGATAAAATTTTATTTAAACGGTGGTTAAAAATATTCGAAAGATTCGGGAATGTCAAGTAAAACCTATGAAACTCATCTAATCTTTATAATAAGTCTAATGCGACGAATTGAAAAGATTCGATCTTACAATCATCTATGAAGCTATGCATTAGCTAATTCCTCTGTTTCACTTTCTGCAGCTGCACTTTCATATGGATTAGCTGAATAAATCGAAACGTAAAAATGGATAGAGGAAAGCCCAATGCTATGCCACTGCTCCCTAAAAGAAAGCAGCGTGTATGGGATGAAAGGGTATCGTAATGCGCCGCGGAGAAGTGGTTCAAGAAAAAGAGCGGACCTGCGTTTGATCGATTTCAGCGGAAAAAACCCTCACTGAATGGAGGATGGAAAGGGAGAGGAATACAGGACTTAGTGACCTTACTCAGCAACAATGCGATCGTTGGCAAAAAAAAAAAAACTGAGGAGAAACTCAGTGGAATGACGACGCTCAGAAGCGATCGCTAGGATTACTGCAGAAGCGTCAGTGAAAAAAATAAATGGGTGAAAAGGTAGTCTTCAACTGCGGAAAGATTCATTATCAATTGCTAAGCGCCGCAGAAGGAAGAATCATTAGACATCTTCCACCGATACATCAATCAATGGCCCACATGCGATGATTGGGAGAATCCCGACAAGAAAGCCCTGGGGAGCTGTGGAATCACCTCATGATGTGCCCTATGCTAAATCGAGCTGTCTAATATACTGAGTCGACGAGTGAACCTTATTAAAATTACAGCCCACTTCCAAAACAAATCTGCAACAGCAAAGCGGCAGTAGATGTTTGATTGCCCTGCCATCATGCAAACGCATTCCATCCGAAGGACAGCCGAGCCTCGGAGCAGACTGATATCCGCTAATTCGGCTAAATCGAGATCACACCCCATATCTAGCAATTCGAGCTTCTAATGCATCCATTTGGTCTCGAACAGTTGATGCTATATCGGTCGCTAATAAATCGTTTGATCTCCCAAAACACAAGTAACTCCTAAGATCACTCATAAAATTCTGTTAATGTTTCGCAGAAGGATATACGGCCCCAGTTGCCCCAATCACAAAACCATGAACAATTATCGACATCGGACAAGGGATGAAATCCACGAAAGGACCTCAATAGACACTTGACTTATTTCACTCATAATAACCACTTTGATCTCATCTGAACGTTTCGAATTTCAATCAACACTTATGTGAATATACGAAGTGAACAATGGTGTAAAATTTTTATTGATAAAACGAAACAACATAGAGTCCGAGTAATAGTTCTTCAAGCTTAACGGACCAACCCAAGTTCGGGATTAACAACAACAACAACAACAATAGCAGCATTAAGCCAGCGTTTACGATTAATTTCAATCACGCTCTTCGATTCATCCAAATAGCTCGCATCCATCACTTTCGAAACTGTTTAAAGGCTTTCGTTTTCTTTCGATAACCAGCGCCGCTCAATTTCGAACGTATTACAATCTGAATCGAATGTACCTCCTTTAAGAAATTGTCAAGATAACCGCTATAGATGTGCATTTAAAATCATTTAGGTAAAATGCAGCACCGAAATTTCATCAAAATTTTCATCTCGACGAGCATCACTATAGAAGCATCACAAAACATCACATGGAGGATAATAAAAACAGAGCCTATAAGACGCCAAGTGCGTAAGTTTCAACTAGGCTGCATATGTCGTAAAGTTGACGAGGATGATTTAAATTAAAAAAAAAAAAAGATCAGCCGGGGGCGATTGTGTCTGCGTATGAGCGTCATTCGTATCCAACGCTATTGTGTGCGCAAAATCGAAAAGGGAAAGTTGACGGTCACATGAAAAATGAGTGAGCCATCGCCGCAAGAAAGTGTGGAAACGCACTCGTATGCGGTGTAAATTATCGTCCGCTATAACATCGCTTGCCCTTTGCATGAAACAATGAACAATAACCACCGAATAGACCCATCTTGCGCCATCTCAAATCTTTTATGACCCCTATGAAAAACTCTAACCTCTATACATCAACTTAATACTAAACGTCGAGATGATGTTGAGGGGATTGTTTGCCACAATTTCCGAACGTTGCCACTCTTTGTAGTTGTGGCAATTGAAAAACCTCTTCGAAAATCTCTATAAACTCTCAAACCATAAGTACGTTATGTTCCTCCATTGCCCTTGAGGATATTGAAGCGAAAAAGCGTAAGAAGACTGAGAAAATTAGTCAATAAAAAAACAGACACTTATGATAAAATACTTGAGGTCATGTCAGTAATATTTGATGCAAAATGATGAGGCATTAAGCGATATGCACCGATGCTGATGCACAATCTCAACCCAGACTGCAAAGTAATGAACCAAAAGTTCGTGAAATATTTAAATCATTCATTGCACTGTGCTATTATTATCTTCTCAGGATTCGTATAAAATATGCTAAACCTTTATATGACATCATTCGCAGACCGTATAACCAGCTTACTCGGCCGATCGCTTTTTTATCCTACTTAATTATTCAAAGAATCATTCGCAGCTACCTATCAAAAACCGGATAAATGGCTCATCAAACAAGTGGAGGATAGACAGAGGGATGAATGAAGAACCGACCTTCGGTTTGTTACTGATCGGTAGATCGACGAATGGCGGCGTAGAAAATGCGAACGACTTCGCGACAGCCACCAAATCCAACGTTGACACATCAAAAATCGACTTCAACGAGTGCGAATCATAGGCGCGCACGTAGCACTTATACGCCTCCTGGAATTGATCTTATGACGTATTCAATCGCTTACGCCATCACTGCACAATACGAAACTGCTCTACTTTTATAACAATTTACTATTATCGCGATTGAGGCATTCATATCGAAAATGACGCTGCTTTCCAAAATAATGCAGCAGCTTAATGATTGTGCTTCTCCTCCCTATCCCTTCCTCCTTTCCAACAAAAAAGGATAAAAACTATAAGCGTCTCTTCAAAATCATTCAAGTAAAACCAACTAATAGAACCTAACGCCACAACAATTCAAATTAATAGCTCATTTTTTATACTGCGTTCATAAAATATTTAATGACGACTTTCCCTTTAATATAATTAAAATGTGATGGAAAACATTTAGAGAAATGATTCATCGCTGTGATGAAAAAAAAAATTCATGATGACGCAATCGCTTTGGAAAATGAAAAAAATTATCATCGCATATTTTTTCATTGTTACAATTTTTACATTTAAAAAAATCCTAATAAATGAGAAGGAAACTGATTACAACGATTGTGAAGCACATTCTAGTAAAGCTATTAAGATATGCATGTAAGTATATTATTTATAGATGCTGAAAAAAAAAGTATGCTGGAGATTTATTTCGCCATTTATTCAATAATTAGCAATTAAATCATATAAATAGTTGAGATTATTTCCGACTGAAAAAAAAGATCGCAAAAAATGGAAAATATTGTAAAATGAGCAATAATTATGCTAACATGACCTGTGCCAATGAAGCAACATTAACTTCGAAACATCGCGTGTGGTCGAAAGCAATTTTGAGATTTTCCAACATTTATTATGCATTAACAAATAAACTCAATAACTCTCCGACATTAACCAAATTTACATCGAATATCCTGTGAAGAGTTCACCTCGAATAGTGCACGTAACATTTTTCAATCTCGTATCGCAAAAAGAATTCTTGTTAGAAGTTCTTTTTTTTTTTTAAATATATGAGCTAAAAAGCGGAAGATGGCAAAGTTTGATGAAAAATAAAGATATGAAAGAAGGAATTGAAGAAATACCAATACAACAAACAATTAAGCAAAATATACAGTCAAAAGTATCTCAGAATAAAAAGACACAATTAGAGACAAGAAGTGAAACGCATACAAGCACATTTTGTAGCGGGCAAGCATCGTTACGACGCTGCAGACAAAAGAAATTCTGTTGAAAAATTTTCAAAAAGGCATTGCATCATTTATACAAAAAGAAAAACCTTCGCACAACCTTACAAATATTATTTTTTTTAAATCACTGTGCTGAAAAAAAAGAGACACCAATATACTCTATAGGTTGAGAAATATTTCAGCAAAATGCAACCAATAAAGCCTCAGAATATATTCACTGTTAAACAACTGTTAATACAGAGATGCAGCGATTGGGGGGATTGTTCTATAACTTTAATATATCTCTTTTCTCGATTGCAAAGTTCATAACGCCATAGTTGAGTGGCACAACGCCCAAATAACACATCTAATCATTAGAGTGCCTGCTTAAGGCAACAACATAATTGCTTCGTTAAATAAAAGTGCCTCATCTCATCGATCATTCTCAACCTCTAAATTATCATTGCGTAGAAATGTCTTCAGTTAGTCAACTCCTCGAATATGCTCTCTGTTTTATCTCATTTAAATAGATGATCATCGCCCATACCTATTTTCCTCCACTTTGCCTTATCAGCAAGAGTTCGTCACTGATAATCCGTTTACTCGGAATACTGGAATTAGCTTAAATTATTTTTTTTTAAATATTCTTTTATTTAGAAGAAAAACCCTTTAATATAACATTCGTTGTGCTCTGCTTTGAACAGATTTTATTTTATTCTATTTCGTCCATTTATAACGTGTTGCATAGTATATCACTTCGCAAGGATTGTGGGTTGAAGAACATATATATCCGGAAAAAAACGTTCACCACCCTCCTACAATCACTAAAATTTTCTCGTCGATTTGCCGCTCCATCGAAGAATAATCAATCTGCATGATGCAGGATGTTATGTCTCACATATATCGAACATTAGTTCGCATCTAGTGAAGATGAGCGAAGAAAGCGGTCGCAAGAAATCTAATGAATTTTTCGTTCGTCCGTACAAAAGAAATAAAGAATTCAGGAAGTTTCTACATAAGTAACAGTTAGCTTTGAAGCATTTCTTCTTAAAATAAACCTTGCAATTTGTTAGCTTTCTTAAACTTCTTTGATTTTCCGCCTAAAAAAAATCATAATATAGTGTGTATTGGGGTGCCTGAGACAGCATTTTCGAACAAATGCAGCATTCTAATAAAGGGTGGTGATGATTGCATACGCCTCGTTTCGAATATGTATTTCGCTCTGCCCGCAACACTATATTATTCATCAAACGGAATGCCAATTCCCAAATCGAAAGTTCTGAAGAGTTCTTAATAGATGGCGCCGTCTCAAACGACAGAAATGCAATGCTTTTTTAGACGATAATAAATCGGTTTGCAGTCTTCGTATATCAATATTGAAAGGCAATTCGCCTGAAATATAGGTCAGTTGTTGGAAGGTTAACTTTCTTCCCAAATATTTTCGTAAAATTCAGCCGCCACATAGGTCCAAATGAAACTTGACAGCAATTGATCTCCCCTAATACTTCGTCAGTCTAAATACTAAGAAATTATGCTTGCAAAAAACTCCGACTATGGAAGCGCAGTCGAT
This sequence comes from Toxascaris leonina, assembly GCA_022844705.1. NCBI lineage: Eukaryota > Metazoa > Nematoda > Chromadorea > Rhabditida > Ascarididae > Toxascaris > Toxascaris leonina. The sequence goes on from JAARMF010004017.1 coordinate 10,070, forward strand.
TGAAATCTAGTAAAGTATGAATTACGGAATTTGATAATTGAAAAAAATCCTCGTCAACTATGATCGAAAACACGGATCACCCAATCTCAGCACTCAATTAAGCATATCACAGGACATGAAGACTGTGCAATCCCTTGCTACAGGAGAATTCTTCAAATGGTGGTCATGCAGCGAAAATTCTGAGAATTGATAGCACTTTCACACTCATGAAACATCGTGTGTGGTCCTTGAACCGAACTACAACGTCATAAAATTGCGGGCGAATTGCGCGTTTTTTTTTCTCTCCGATAAGGATGGGATGCGTGCACAGTTTGCTCAAATAAAAAACACGTTCCATCAAGGCGCCTACTGTGAACGCCCTGTGGGTCTTTTTGCCGAGAACGAGATGGAAACGTGCCGATGACGTTTGAAAGCTCCGGCAGCACGCAAAACAACGGCTGCCGTAGGGCCTATTTCAAGATATTTGTAAATGTTTGAGACTTTAGACATTGCAGTCAACAATCGCTGTTGTTAGCCAATGCATCACAAAGACGGACTATTGCCCTATTAATGCTTGTAGGTGATACATTAAAGAGTTCCGGTCAATAAAGTGCCTCAATAAATGGCGCTGGATGAAGCATAAATCTAAAAAACATTTTCTATAAACTTCAATTCATTTATGGAAATTTGTTGAAAACCAATAAGAATCAATTTTAGAAACTCCAAATATTTTCGTAAAAGCGCACAAAAACACAACTTTTAACCAAACATCGCAAACAGTGCAACTGTCGCTAAGAAACACGCTCCGGTCACTGGTTCCCTATCATCAAAATGGAATACGGCTATTGTGACACCTACATTAAAAAAGGCTCCAGCGAACAGGGTGCAAAATTATCGTCCCACCAGCCTAACTTCATCAATATGTAAAGTCTTGGAAATTATTGCTAAAGGAAATATTCTGTCCCATTTCGATTCAAACGCATTGATTAGTCCTGCTCACTATGGATTTCTGCCCAGAAAGTCCACGCTGTTGCAGCTGATATCTTGTTTTCATGACTGGTACTCCGCGGTAAATAAAAATCAGCAAGTTGAGGTGGTTTACATTGATTATGCTAAAGCCTTTGATACAGTCTGCCACCAGAAATTGTTGATTAAACTTAAAAGTTATGGGATATGTGGGGAACTTCTGGAATGGCTGAGATCTTTTTTACCACAACGAAAGTTTGTGGTAAAAATTGGTGGATGCTATTCACAGCCTCACATTATTACCAGCGGAGTTCCACAAGGGAGCATACTTGGCCTTTTACTCTTTCTTATTTATGTAAATTATTTATCTGATGGCTTGTCGAGTGCATGCAGGCTGCTTGTGGACGACCTTAAGATTTATCGCTCAATTAGCAACCCTGCTGCGGACTATTACGAGCTTCAAAAAGACCTTATATACCTAGAACGTTGGTCGCAAACTTGGCAATTGCGCATATCGGAAGAAAAAATTAGTCTCCTTCATTTGAACTTTCATCACGATTGCCCTCTACGTCTAAATGGGAGTAAGCTTTGCGCGCAAGAAGTTATCAACGACTTGGGTCTGCATATCACTTCAAACTTCAAATGGACTTTTCACTGTAGGGAAATAGCAAGAAAAGCATCACGAGTGGCTAATTGTATACTACGTTCGCTAGAACACCCGTGCATTGAACACTACAGACTTGTTTTTATTGTCTACTGCCGCCTTCTTCAATACTGTACTCAGATATGGTCATCATGCACTGATAAAGACACTGAAATGATTGAAAGCGTGCAGAGGCGACACACAATATCTGCTTTTCGCAGGGCCTTTCCTGATTCTGTTATTCCTCCCTATCCCGAAAGATTACGGATTCTCGGCCTGTAAAATCTGAAGTACCAACGACTTTAATTTGATCTCCACTTGTGCCTTAAGATAGTGAAAGGCTGCTGCGATATCCCATTCGATAGCATCTTTGCGTATTCCCCATTCAATAAACGCTCCCGATTTCATCGTTTTCAACTACAACGTAGATTTTCGACCAAAACGGGTATATCAAGCTCGTTTTCTTTTCGAGCCATTCGCGTATGGAATCAACTACCAGCTAACATTGTGGAAGCTAATAATCTCACCGCTTTTAAAGCGAAATTAGCTCAGTTTGACTTGTCGTCCCTGAGGGGAGTAGACGGCCGGCCAGTATGCTGTTAATATGTGTATCATCTCGGTTCAGCCTTTTGTCAGCACTACCACATTCGCGATACTTGAATGCTTTCATTTTGAATGTCATCAATTTCTCCACATACTACTGTATTTCTCTTTATGCTTAAATAAAGCAATTTGATTGGAAAAAAAATGTAGTCAAATATGAGGCGACGGTATGCTCTAATACTCAAATTAGAAAAAGATGCAGCAAATATGCGAAAAATCTTTGAAATAAGCGACCGCATGAATCTCATCTAACAGTATGAATTTTATGAATAGCTTCCAGCATTCTGCAAAAAAAAAAAAAAAAAAAAAAAATGCAAACAGCATTCCAAACCATCAGAGATGGGTAAAAAGTACTAGCCTTCGCCGATTTATTCAAATAATAGTTTTGTTCGATGAGCTTCTCGAGTTGCGGTTGGATATTGGCCACTTTACTCCATGAGAACTCGAATTCGTTCAGAACGACCCGTGCCTGCTTTAAATAACGTAAGAAGCCGAGCTCTTCTGGTCGCAGAAGCAATAGCGCATGGCCAGTGCCCTCAGCACCTCTTGCGGTCCTTCCCACTCTGAAAACAAAACCGACAATGCCTCTTTCCTATACATCTTAGTCACCTCATTCCCACTCATACAGTCATATATCAGCAATAATTCACTGCAGCCAATAATTTTCGATAATTGCTAACGTACACAACCGCTGAATACAATGCGTCATTATTTCAGAACACAATGGGGTTTCCAGCAAAAAAGAGAAACGGATGATGCTCAAGATTTCGTATCGATTGCTTTAATGGATCTACTGAATCAATCATATAATTTGTGGTCCAATACAGTGCAATTCCTCCACCAACTACATCTCAGAATGCCGTCTCTGCAGCAAACGCCAATGCAAAATTCCCCTTGCGTAAGCACTCAAAGGAGAGAGAGAGGGGGGAAAGAGGGGGGGGGGGGGGGGGGNAACGCCAATGCAAAATTCCCCTTGCGTAAGCACTCAAAGGAGAGAGAGAGGGGGGAAAGAGGGGGGGGGGGGAAGGGGGGAGGAAGGGAGAGACTGTCTTCTGCTTGAACGAAATTTCTTTACGGGACCTTTTGGGTGCGCAAAAAAATGTCACACTCGCAAAGCTGCTTTCAAAAAATCGAAGAATTCAACGCAACTTATATTTCAAACAAAGCAGCAGACTATCATTTAGAGGGGAAGTACATTCCAGTACACGTATAGGCGTACCTATGAATATATTCGCGTGGCTCATCTGGAGGGTCGTACTGAACAATCCAGTCAACTTGTGGAATATCCAAACCACGTGCCGCTACATCCGTGCAAAATAAAATGCCCGACTTCGCTTGACAGAATGAAAAAAATGTGCACGTCCGTTTCTGCTGTTTCTGTTTACCCTGTAAAGGAACATAATATTACGCCTCTTAAACAAATGAAACTGCAACATTATTTTGAAGCAACAGTGCTATAATATTTTCCCATATGCGTTGTGCAGACCAAAGAAATGCTCAATCAACAGACCATAAACAAGCATCATTTGCTTCATCATCAGTGAAATCCACTTGAAATCTTTATTTCCTTTTCGCTGAAAGTGATTGAAAGAAATATCAATGAGTGCCTATCTCAACTATACAACGAGGACTAATGAGATTTCCCGTATAAACACTAAAAAATTATAATTAAAATAAAACAAAAAATAAATAAACATAAGAACGCAACTAACATGGATGCACTGCACAGGGATATCAATGTAGTTGAATAATTCGTGATGAAATTTGACTGAATTGCACGACGAAAAGAACACCATCACTTTCTTGTTGCGATTCTTTTTCAAGAACGTAAATAAAAGCAAAAGACGCTTCTCCGATGGACAAACAACATAACCCTAAAAAATGAGATCAACTATTTCAAGCATTATATATCACATATGCACTGCACATCAGGATCATAATCGACACTATTGTGAGCTATAAGATATGATATTAGATATGATCATAACTTAAATGAACGTTGAATTTCATTTTCAATTGTTTACGATCAAATAAATATAAGCGACTGAAAATAAATAATGCGAGATATATTCCATAAAAGAAGTTAACTCAATCATATTACGCTTGCAAATCAACAATCAGTGAATAGCGCTTCACTAGCAGTTGCAAGTTTCTCAAGAGGAAATCCCTTCATGAAATTAATCTAGCAAGTGACAGATGAAAAATAAATCAGCACTTATTACTACTTCTGGCTTCTTGTGTGCCATAAAATGAAAGCGCCATAAGCGAGAAAACATATAGCTATCAACTAAGATATATAACAACAGCTGAATGCAGAACGAATAGAAATTGAGATTTGTAAAATAAAGATAGGAAAACAGAAATCGAACAAATTTCTCCGAAATTTATGAAGCGGAAGATAAGATAACTGGGTGCATAAAAATGGAAATTGTCAAGTTGCACATGACTGATGATATGTATTCGCAAAAAGATAATAATCAAAAAGTATGTATTAATGACAACAATACAGAAAAAGGACCTGCTGCAAGCCAGATACTGTTGCTGAGCCGTCTTCGTCAGGCGTATCTTCTGGATCAATACCGATGCGCAAAGGATCCGAGTGCAGTGCTGCTTTGATCAGCTCATTGACCTTTGATACAACAAGATATTAGAGCATGGCACAACGCCGACCAACAATAACCACATAAACATCATGATGTTAAGCGTAAACCTACAACGCTCAGCGACGTTGCTTTTTTCCTACTCGCACAAAACAGTACCACAATGCTGGGTCAGCGTTAAATGCAACCGCCGTTGATGATGAGCGCGAAAGCATTCAACCTGAACCACGTGCCTGAACTCAAGCTCCGTCATCACAGACTCATCTCCGACCTCAAGTTTTTTCACCATAGACTCATCTCGGTTCTCAAGCTCCTTCATCTAGGAACTCAAATAGGGCAATCGCCGTCTCATTCAAATAGGCGGTCGTTGTGATAGAAAATGGAATAAGACTGTAACATCTTTGGAATACCGAAATAATGAGCAAGAGGAAGAATAAAGAGTTGGATTTAGAGAAAGATAAAGAAGAAACTAAGCTAAAACCTGTCGCTAATCGTAGGAGAAAAAAAAGGATTCGGGCGATTCGAGCAATCAATTCGGAAAAAATAATGATATATACTGCTGAAGAAATGAAAAAGCACCTTTTCACTGAAACTAGTTCATACGAGATAGACAGCATATTTCTTTTCTTCGCCAATCACAAATATGCCTACTGGTATTTTTCATGCAGCCACTTCTGCCCTTTTTTCTATCAGTCAATAATCTTGTTTAATGCTCGAATTTGGCGCACCATCTAAGTCATGCTTTTGCTATCATTCCTCGAAAATATCTGTTTGCCATGTGACAACTAATCTCTCTTTCTCTCTCATAACATGCCTCTGATAAAACACGTCTAATCCTGACTCACCTTTGCAGTTTGGGTCGCTGAAAAGAGCATCGTTTGACGTTTCTTCGGCAAAATGCGCAATATATGTTGCATTTCGATTTCGAAACCAATATCCAATATTCGATCTGCCTCATCCACTATCAGACATTTTAAATTTCTCACCATAAAATCGTCCGTATTCTAAAATATAACAGGCGTTCGCTTTCTTTAGCAAAAAATTTTTTTTACGAAACAATGTATTTCAATATTTATTGATTTCTATTGATTTCACTATTGATTTCAATATTAAATATTTATTAAAATCTCTTTATTACTAAAATCTTAAAAATCTTTAGCGAAATTTTGAAAAAAAAAATTAAAATACTGCCACATCAGCAGTAACTCTCCGATGTGAAAAATGCAAAGCGTAACATCATTTCTCTTCGAAACGCTCTCTTCTCTTCCGCTCAGATATTTTCATATCGCAACAACATTGCCACATCATCAAACATCAATGTTAGCTAGATTTTAAAGCTCATCACGAACATGATAGATGACTTTAACGATTCCACATCAACTACCAGTGTAAACAGAAGAAAACAACCTGAAACTCAATAAACTTGGAGCTTTGAAAAATTGTTGTGTTGCTATAGAAAGAAATTAGTGCAAAAAATTTTGGCAGCACATACTTGCAAATGATCCAGAAGACGGCCTGGTGTCGCCACAAGAAAGTTGACGCCCTTCACCAACTTCTGCACCTCAGCTTGCCGATTGGCACCTCCCATAACCAGACCATGCGTCATCGATGGATGCTTCTCTAGGAGCTCACTCAGCACACCATATGTTTGCATCGATAATTCCCTTTAGAATATCTATTAAGCGCACTTCTTCATTTATCAACAACAACAGAATTGGAAACAACGGGTAAGGGGGAAGAGGTTGAAAAAGGTGCATAGGCGAAGTGAATGAGCGGTTATGAGGGGGAGGGGGGGGGGGAGGGGGGAAGCGTAAGTGCTTACTCTTTACTGTGGACTCCAGAGCCCATCCCAATTTCACGACACATTCCTCCTTCATCTAGTGACCTCACCACCGGTCGGCCAAATCCAACGAAGCATCTTTCTTTGTCTACTCAACAATAACAATACATATCGTTTCTAACATAATGTTTTGCTCGCTCTTATGTTCCAACTAGAGTAATGGGCTATATTTGAAAAGATCTCAACATCACAAAACGTTACAAAGCTTTACTGCAGTAATATGACTCGAAAATAATTTATTGCACGTTAAGCACAACTTTACTCCTTTACTAATGAAAAACACTCATCTTCACTGCCCTCACAAAAGAAAAAGAAAATATGGAAA
>JAARMF010004019.1:4800-17018 GCA_022844705.1 Toxascaris leonina
ACAATGAAATACCATAATATTTGAAATATTGTGTCAAAAATTGTTTGTTAAATATTGTTTGTTGTCGTTAGAAATGTCATAATAAATAAAGATATGCATATCTCTCCTTATTATTTAGAAAGTTTTTTTTTGTTTATATTGGAGCAAAGCTGAAGCTTAAACTATTAGCTGCTTAATGGGAACATTACAAGCTTCATCGAGAAAACATAGAAGAGGAATTTTCCTTCTTTGGAACAGGATCCTCTTACCTGGAGCAAGACATACCTGAGGTAGATGATCACCACTGAGCCAGAAGGATCATGCGATAGGAAGGATCACGTCTTGTAATAAATAAATAAAAAAAAATAAATATATATATATAATTATGGCGCAAATTGCAGATCAATTTTCGATACCATGATTTCTTGTTGACCAACCGAGCTCAAAAATAAGGTTTGCGTCTTTAGGAGTGGAAGAAATTTGCATATATTCCACGTTGAACGGATAATACAAAAATGAATCTGTTTTTCATTTTTTTCTATTGTTCAGGTAAATTGTCCAGGTAAGTTCAGGTAGACCAGGTGTGCAAATGACTAATCGTTCGATGAATTTTGCATCCTAATGGCGAGCATATATATACTCGGAAGGTTGCCGGTAAAGGTCATTGTTTAATAGAATTGCTGTAGAGGTTGGTGGGATCGGTTGAGGAGGTGAGTGATGGTCAAAACGAAGCAAGAAGGCAAAACGAAGCAAACGACTGCAACAGTTAGCATTGCGGCACTCGAAGATGAAGTATGACCTTTTTTGCCTTCATTGTGTACTAATTTTAGTGCAACTCAGTCAAACATAGTTTCTCGGTAGGGGTTACCTACATACGAGGGAGAGGTAAGCGACGGTCAGGTGGTAATGAATGAGGTCAACATCTCGTCGGAAGGTCGGTCTCATAGCTTGACCTTTATAGCAGTTCAATACTGATGGTAGTTTGAGTGACTTCTCGGCCATTGTGTACAACTAGTATGGAAGAGTGATAAATGAAAAAGTTGTTCATTGCATCGAAGAAGCTGCAATAAAAATTATGTAGTCGAATCACTGGCTAAATTAAAAGTGATTGCGGTAAGCTTTGATTGTGCTCAGGTGAACAGGTTGTACAGGTGTGAAATACAGGTGTAATATAATCTCAAGGTAAGAGCACATGGAAATTCGATTTAAACACTCGCTTCATCGCTACTTAAATACGCTTAGCAGCAAGTAAATGGGAGAGGCTGGTTTGTTGTTCATTGGCGGACATAGGCGATTCAAAGATTGCCTAGGACCACCCCTCTCGCTCTACCGTCATCCTTTCGTAATATCAATCCTCCCTGCCCCCCTCCCCCCCCTCCTCCCTCCTCTCATCTCCCCTCCCCACTCCATCTAGATCCTGTATACTGAATTTGGATTTGCTTCAGGAATATTTTCATGGACTATTACCAAGAGAGGATCTAACAGCATTACTAATCGAGAATGGAGATTTTCTAGTACGTCTCAGTGAACCGGAACCAGGTGAACCACGACAAATTGTTCTATCGATGATGCACGATAAAGGCAATGTGGATATTGAGGTAAATCGACAATTTCTGAATTCGATCCATCGACTGTAATGTTCGATTGTTTTTTCCAATGGAATCAGATGCAACTGAATCGCCTTCGATGTATCGCGCTCTCTCATCATATGAGCTCGCCTCCCTCCTTAATCGTTAGCTAAGGTTGCATGGGTGTTTGCGGGGTTATCAGCTCAAGAAGTTAACTGTTGCGGAGTAAAATCCACAACGGAAACGACTAGATGCGGAAATGACCTGCGGCGGAAATGAAATGGTGCGGAAATGAGCCGGCGCTCTTATGTATCTCATGGGTCATCTTACATGCATTTTGCAGCACTCTTTTCCCATATTCCAAACAATTTAGTTAGTTGACATTTTTTTTTTGAATTTCTTGCTCGACAACAAAGTGAATGATTCAATTTCCTTAGAAGAGGTGTAGGGATGGTATAGGTGATTTCATGTCTACCGGAAAGGTAAATATCACGGAACGCAAAAAAAATCGATATTTCAGTTGAAGCATATCGTTATTCATACAACCGAAGAGGGTAAATGCAAAGTGGATAAGCGAATTTATTCATCGGTAGCGGAAATGATCGAAACACATCTACGAAATGGTGAACCACTTACGGCAGCGGTGAATATATCGCACTTTTCATTAATTGACTTTTCCGGTTTGCTTTATTTCCGGTTAGTTTTCCGGACTTGCTAAATTTTTCCGGACGGAAAACTATAAAGCACCAATGAAGGCGAAATAGCAAAGAGGAATTAATGTAGTCTTGATTAAATACGGTTAATATAATTAAATGATGTAATTTTAGACGCTGGCTGTAATCATAGAAATTACCGATTCTATCGCAGAAATTACCAGCCGCTTAAATCTGTACACCAGACCAACCGGTCGAATCTATATGTTAGACCAACCGCTCAAATCTATATGTTAGACCAACCGGTCAAATCTATATATCAGACCAACCGCTCATTTAAATGCTGCGAACATAAATCAAGATCACCTAAATTATGCAAAGAAGCATGGAGTCTGCACATAGCCCGATATCAATTTCGACATATGGAAGTATTTTCGATCTGATTTCAAATCTACAATGTTTTCCAAATATCGTTTAAGATTCCGCATGTCTGGAAGCTTATCACTTAAGTCTTATCACTCGAACTTTATCACATGAAGCTTATCAGGCCATCAGTTGAAAGCTTTCCTGAATTTTCCGTACATTTTTCCTGCTCGGTAGATTGGTACGGATTTCCTTTGATGTAAAAAGTAAAAATTAAAATAATTATACCACAGCGAAAAAGCAGCCGTCATTTTTTTGGTGGCAAATATTTATGGAATAAAACATAAGGCCATCCCCCGTTCTCTACCTCGGTTTAATCCTGGAGTGGTCACTTTACCTACCGAATGACCAAGTGACCATGCCAATTGTACAAGCTAAACGTCAAATATAACCAACGAAAACATTACGGAAAGCGAAGTGGTAAAGTAAATACCACAATTGGTTATTGTATCTTTCATGTTTCAATATATCAGAAATACTGAAGCGGTATATTTTAAACCATTATTACCTCGTGTGAGGTAATACGTTTTGCAGAAAGGTACCATATTAAAAAGACCGATCACTCGACAACCATGGGAACTCTCACATGATGACATCACTTTGGTACAGAAAATTGGTGAAGGTGCATTCGGCGAGGTGCATCGTGGTCGATTACAACTTAAAGCAAGAAGGCAAGCCGATGTCGCCATAAAAATTGTACGTTTTCTCATACGTGGACATTTGCGCCTTCATGATCTTTGATCTCTTCTCGTGAGAAAATTGCATTACTGTGAATGATCCTAGTTATATGAAATCAGGACTGTTTCGGATGGGAAAACGCTCCGAATCCATTAACGTTCAATTCTTGTCGTGATCGTCAACAGTTCGATTGTGGCTCATTTCCGGAAAATTCCGGATTCTGCAGTTTACTTCGGATGAGACCGAACGAGATTTGAGGGGGGCGGATACCTATGTGTATCCATGAGAATGTTTGATGTCAGTGATTTTATGCAGAGCAAGTAGTAACGATCATCAGATCGCTCGTTTGGCATGTCAACGTTCTATCCACTCTCCCATCTTTTCCAAATTCAGGTAGGCAATAAAGCTGAAAAAAGTGAACCTGAACCAAGGCGGTGAAGCTGAAAAAAAAATTAAACCTGGGCGGTAAAGCTGAAAAAAATTAGACCTGGGCGGTAAAGCAGGAAAAAATTAGACATGGGCGGTAAAGCTGGAAACAATTAGACCTGGGCGGTAAAGCTGGAAAAAATTAGACCTGGGCGGTAAAGCTGGAAAAAATTAGTCCTGGGCGGTAAAGCTGGAAAAAATTAGACCTGGGCGGTAAAGCTGGAAAAAATTAGACCTGGGCGGTAAAGCTAGAAAAAATTGAACCTGGGCGGTAAAGCTAGAAAAAATTGAACCTGGGCGGTAAAGCTGAAAACCATGTGATAAATTTAAATTTATAGGCAAAAACGGATAAGATGACTAAAGAAAAAATCAAAGAGATGATGAAAGAAGCTCGTCTCATGCGTAATTATGATCATCCGAATATCGTTAAAATTTATGGTGTCGCTGTCGAGCATGAACCTCTTATGATTGTTATGGAATTTGTTCGTCTTTTTCTTTGTTTTTTTCTTTTCTTTTTGTTCTTTCATTTGTTTCTTTCCTCCTTCGCTAATCTTTTTGTTTGTTTTTTTCTTTTTTTCTCAATATTTGTAATGAATCTAAAAATTCGAATTACATGATGTGCGTGGTCGCATTCCATGCATGACCTCAGGACTTGCTGGTACTTATGCACCTATATTTCAAAGGTGAAAGGTCACGAACGTTTTTATCGTTAAGTCCGCCTTCTCCGGGATCAAGCCGCCAGGGAAGATCTGATTTTCGAATTCACTATGTGGAGAAGGATCGACATCTATAGTATTAAATAAATCAGAATGAGTTTAGACAATAATCAGACTATGAGATGAAAGATATATCTGGGAAGGAGAGGCGGGGTGAGGGGAGATGGGGACGTAAAGGAGGGGGTCGAGGGGAAAAGCCTAGAATGAGGTAGAGCTTGACCTCATGCACTGTCGATCCGTCCACGAATGGGTCAAAATGATTTACAGATCACTGGAGGTGCACTCGATGAGTATCTACGAAGGAATGGTAATCGTGTGAAACTCGATGAAAAGCTTGGAAATATGTGTGTAGGTGCAGCATGGGGTATTGAATATCTTCACTATATGAATTGTATACATCGTGATATTGCGGCACGTAATTGCCTATATACAAATAGTAAACGTGTAAGTACGTCTACTATTAACTGATTTAAATATTGGCGATATTTTAGCTAAATTTTTCAAATTTTTACAATTTTTTTTCTCAAATAATTTTAAATGGTTCTTTAAAGAAAAAATAANATTTTCAAATTTTGACAATTTTTTTTTCTCAAATAATTTTAAATGGTTCTTTAAAGAAAAAATAATTTTTCAATTTAATTCAGGTAATTGGATCCCACCTGTGTTTACCATAAGGAGAAATTAAACACACCGAAAGGACCAATCTAGAGATTGATTGTTGACTGAAAAGCGAATCCGGTTGGCTTATAGGTAAGTGAGCGATCGATCGACCGACCGGCCAATTTAATTATTAAAAAGAAATGCGTAAACCGGTGGGTACATGGTTGGGTCGGATTGTCGATAGGTTCGATTCGACGAACGTATGGATCATCTATATGATCGAGATCACCAGCGTATGGATAGTATGATAGTAGAGGATCGTCATATCTGAAACTGATATTATTATAGGTTTATTTCGTTGGTATCAATTCGGGTGTGGTCACTAAGCAAGTGATCGGGTGTGGTCACTAAGCAAGTGATCGGGTGTGGTCACTAAGCAAGTGATCGGGTGTGGTCACTAAGCAAGTGATCGGGTGTGGTCACTAAGCAAGTGATCGGGTGTGGTCACTAAGCAAGTGATCGGGTGTGGTCACTAAGCAAGTGATCGGGTGTGGTCACTAAGCAAGTGATCGGGTGTGGTCACTAAGCAAGTGATCGGGTGTGGTCACTAAGCAAGTGATCGGGTGTGGTCACTAAGCAAGTGATCGGGTGTGGTCACTAAGCAAGTGATCGGGTGTGGTCACTAAGCAAGTGATCGGGTGTGGTCACTAAGCAAGTGATCGGGTGTGGTCACTAAGCAAGTGATCGGGTGTGGTCACTAAGCAAGTGATCGGGTGTGGTCACTAAGCAAGTGATCGGGTGTGGTCACTAAGCAAGTGATCGGGTGTGGTCACTAAGCAAGTGATCGGGTGTGGTCACTAAGCAAGTGATCGGGTGTGGTCACTAAGCAAGTGATCGGGTGTGGTCACTAAGCAAGTGATCGGGTGTGGTCACTAAGCAAGTGATCGGGTGTGGTCACTAAGCAAGTGATCGGGTGTGGTCACTAAGCAAGTGATCGGGTGTGGTCACTAAGCAAGTGATCGGGTGTGGTCACTAAGCAAGTGATCGGGTGTGGTCACTAAGCAAGTGATCGGGTGTGGTCACTAAGCAAGTGATCGGGTGTGGTCACTAAGCAAGTGATCGGGTGTGGTCACTAAGCAAGTGATCGGGTGTGGTCACTAAGCAAGTGATCGGGTGTGGTCACTAAGCAAGTGATCGGGTGTGGTCACTAAGAAAGTGATCGGGTGTGGTCACTAAGCAAGTGATCGGGTGTGGTCACTAAGCGAGTGATCGGGTGTGGCCACTAAGACAGTGATCGGGTGTGGTCACTAAGCAAGTGATCGGGTGTGGTCACTAAGCAAGTGATCGGGTGTGGCCACTAAGAAAGTGATCGGGTGTGGTCACTAAGAAAGTGATCGGGTGTGGTCACTAAGCAAGTGACCATAGCCGTAGTGATCATTGCATTAGTGACCATAGCATTTCGCGTAAAGACTAATATGTTAACGCTTACAGGTTAAAATAAGTGATTTTGGATTATCACGAAAAGGCGATACCTATCAACTGACAACGGCAAAAAAATTACCTATCAGATGGTTATCACCGGAAACACTTGCAAGCGGCTTATATACTCAGGTAATTTAACCGTAGAATGCGGTAGAAGTTTTGATAGGCGGTAATCGCATCGAACTAAGATAAGCAAAGGACATCGGGCAAATTGTATCAGGTTTGTGGTACTGTATTTGGTGATGGTGTAGTGATGGTTGATCAACCCCACATACTACCACCTATTTAAGGGTCGGTTACCTCATGACCTGATCGCCAACGAAACACCAATATTATGAACTCAGTTTCTGCGGGTTAGATACCACGTATTTTACTTTCCATGTGAAGACTATTTTAGACCGCCAACGAATACCGGGAGGCACGGTAAAGAGTACTTCGAGTTGGTGCATTCAACCGGAACCTCTACCATCTCTTGAATTAATAAACCTTTCCGGAAACCATTTTGCAGAAAAGCGATGTATACAGCTTTGGTATAATGGTTTGGGAGATATTTACGAATGGTAGTGAACCGTACGAAGATATGGCGAATGGTGAGGTGCAACAACGGGTGAGTATATATAATGATATATTCAGTGCTCATTTTCTCCATAGAGTTCGATATTTTACCATCTATCTCCCAACCTGCTGCGCACCCATTTTTACCATCCAACCCTCACATCTCCTCCTCCACCCCCCTNCCCCCCCCCCCCCAGCTGGAAAGAATTCCGCAGAATTCGGTTATGTATGAATGGGCAGCAGAATGAGAGTAGTTTCGATTATATTCAACGCATAGACGTCCAACCTCTCAATAGGTACCGTAATTCTTCAAGAAAATCCCCCAGGGGTTCTAATTTTTCGGATATCGGGAAGAATCGCCTTTTTCGGTCATCAATCAAAAATTCATTACTTGAAAGATTGCACGAGTTGCCTGATTTAGACAATATTTTCAGCTATATAATAAGGCGATAGCTGCAGGTAATTTCTTTTGCCGATCGCCTATATCCTTATTAATTATCATTCTCTTTACAGGTTTTATGCGGTTATCGGATGGATTTTCCTAAAAATACTCCAAGAGAAGTTGCCGATATGGTGTTGACAAGATGTTGGGATGCAAATCCTGAAAAAAGATGGAATATGTCTCAGGTGTGTTTTATTACTAACATGATGTTCGTTGAATCCTCATATGCATATTGTACCATTAGGTATTGATCACAACCGCCCACCGACACCGACCACCATTAGGTATTACGGACATAAATCCAACAATTCTTGCAGTTAGGCACAGTTGGGCACTCAGTTCGACTAAAGTTGTAAGCTTGAAGTTTTTGGTCGGTTTTTGACCAAATTATGCCTCGCATCAGGGTCTGGCCAAAATTTGGCCAAATTGAAATCATTTCAATCATTATCGCTGATCGAATCAAATTTCTATGATTGATAACATCACTAAGCATAAATGCAACAAGACAATATCAGCGAAAAGTGAATGATAATAAATGAAATTTGAGCTATTAGATTCAAGATCGCTTAGAAATACACAAAATTTTTCAGTTGCATTTTCACGTTCAAGCATAAAAAAAACGTCAAATAAATTTTCACGTAAAATCAATAAATTCACGTTTTCACGTTCAACATTTTACGTGAATAATCAACAACTTCTACGATAGGTAGCACGAGAATTTGAAGCGTATACGGATGCTAAACCACCACCGGAAACGATTGCTCTAATCAAACGAACAAAAGCAACGCATCTAATAAAGGCAATTAAAAAAGCACCGATAAAATCACGTGAAAAAATCGGTGATGTGCCACCGATCGACGATACACTTCAAACAGCTACCGATACGGCATGCGCTTTGGGAGCCGTTCGTTCTTTCTGTATTATTATTTTGTTCCTCTCTCAGTTTATGGATCGGTCGCGATAGTGAAAAAGGAGGGGCGACGAAGGAAAAGGATTCCACCAGAAAAATAAGATGAATTTTGCATTCCTCCCTTCTTTTTACTTGAATGTCGCCTGGGACATTGAATATAAATATAAATATAAATATAAACATAAACATAAATATGAATATAAATGTGAATGTAAATATAAATATAAATGTAAATATAAATATAAATGTAGATGTAAATATAAATATAAATATAAACATAAACATAAACACAAATATAAATAAATAGAAATATAAATATAAATGTAAATATAAATGTAAATATAAATATAAATATGAATGTAAACATAAATATGAATATGAATATAAATATGAAAATGAACATGAATATGAATATGAACATGATTTTAAATTTGGCCAAGAAATGGCTAAACTTTTCAGTTCAATACCTATGAAATATAATCGAAAAACTTTTTGCTCATTTCAGAAAGGAAAGAAAAGTTGTCGACGACCGCCTGGTGGTGGTGGTGGTGGTGGTGGTGTAATTTCACCAATAAAAAATAAAAAACCAAGAAAATCGAAAATTGGTGCAAAACCGACACTAAGAAGTAGACGTTGTGGTTCAAAGAAGCGTTCATTACGTGCGTCGAAAAATCGATGAAAAAAAATGTGATAACGTTGTTTTAATAATTAATTTTATAATATTTTATGAAATAAATAGTTAAATGCAAATAATGTTCGGTTATTTACACCAAACGATCTTGGTTGAAATTGAAACCATCGACGATTATGGTTTAGGATTGGTTTAAACTCAACCTAGGATGGGCTAAAACCGGTCATCGGAACCGATTTTAATTTCTCTATATAACCATCTATTTATGTCCGATTCGATTGTCAGTTCGATTGTGAGGTTTAATCCATGTGCTAAGAGGTTTAAACCGTGGAGAGGTCTACAACATTAGAAAGAGTGCCGTAAACAACGGCGATCGGAACGACCATTCGATGAAAAACGACAGGAGTGACCTTCATAACGGAGGGAGTGACCTTCACGACGGAAAGAGTGACCTTCATAACGGAAGGAGTGACCTTCACAACGGAAGGAGTGACCTTCATAACGGAAGTAGTGACCTCTATACTTCATATGTTTGACCACTAGCCAGCTGTATTTCGGACTTGAGCTTTGTCATAGGCCGCCNTTCATAACGGAAGGAGTGACCTTCACAACGGAAAGAGTGACCTTCGTAACGGAAGGAGTGACCTTCATAACGGAAGTAGTGACCTCTATACTTCTTATGTTTGAGCACTAGCCAGCTGCATTTCGGACTTGAGCTTTGTCATAGGCCGCCACTTATGTGATCGGAAGGCCTAACTTATGACCACCCATTCATTCATATTCCATCGGTTATCTCAGTTAACGGATAGAGAATGCAACAACCATATCGGTTGGACTTTACGGATTTATAGAATGTCACGCCGAATTACGCAATAACCCATTTTCACGTTTTCACGCAAAATATACACGTAGAAAACGTGAAAATTTTAGAAATCAACTGAATTCAAAAATCAGTGAAGACATTTTAAGCGGAATATTGCACGATGCGCCCTACTCGAGACCCTCCCCCTCCCTCCCCCCCCCTTCCCCCCTCCCCACCCTCCCCCGCCTACCCTTCATCGATCAAAAATGGCGACTTCGAGGTTACTAGCCTCATTGGTCAAACCATTCATTAGTCAGGTATGAGCTGCTTAGGTGATCAACACACCACAACTTCCAACACTTATAGGTTAGCACTCCGCTGGTCCTTCTATCTATAGAGGTTCGGGCGGAAGCATAGCTAAAACCCACATCCATGAGTGAATTCTTTTAGAAGAATGCTTATCACCTTCGACGATGAGTAATATAAGGTTTAAAATATACCATAGAATAAGGTTTAAAATATACCATAGAATAAGGTTTAAAATATACTATAGAATAAGGTTTAAAATATACCTCGCAGAGCATTAAATAGTGGGCTATCACAAGAGATATCTAGATGGGAAGAGAAGAGGTGAAATTTGCGAGAGAGAGAGAGAGAGAGAGAAGAAAGAAAGCAATCGGCAAGCCGATCTCGGTTATCAAGGCGTTGCTGTAATGGGAACATCAATGATCGGTTGTCTTTGCTGTCATAATCACATATTGAGAACAAATAAAATTGTGATTTGATAGGAATATGCTGCTCATGTTATACAATATTTTTGTAGTTGTACTCATTAAGCCGACCGTTCACATAAATAAATATATTAATATATTGAGCCGGTCGGTCACATAAATAATAATATGAATAATTGAGCCAACCGGTCACATAAATAGTGATATAAATATACTGAACCGATTGATCACATAAGGAATGATATAAATAATTGGGCCGACCGGTCACATAAATAATGATATAAATGTACTGAACCTACCGGTCACGTGAATAATAATACAAATAATTGAGCCGAGTAGTCACACAAATAATAATATAAATAATTGAGCGGACCGGTCACATAAATAATGCAATAAATATATTGAGCCGACCGGTCACAGCGATAGTGAAAATAATGTTCTACATATATTCCACAATATAGTATAGCGTTTGCTAATTACTGATTATAAACAAGGTGGGAATCGAGAGTTAGGGGGGGAGGAGGAGGGAGGGAGCAGGGGGAAAGGTGATATTGCGGTGTTTTTGATATATGGGGGGCTTTATTTTTGCTGTACGATAGAGTATGCTTTATAATGGAGTACTGGAAAGTGCTCAACGAGATACCTTATGCCGAACATTTCGAAGGCTTTGATTTCTTTCTTACCTTCCAGTCTTCAACTAAAACTTCCGCCAGTTATCTGCCACTCACGAGTTTAATTAGCATTAATATTTTTAAAATAATATCCATCTGTTGGATCATATCTATCCACTTCCTAATTAAGGTAATGAAAGGTCAATAGAGGTCAACGATAACCTCTAACGGTCGTTCTGGGTCTTTGGTGACAGACGAAGCGACATTTAGTATTCATCTGTCGCATCAGATGCAATGTCACCTCAGGATACTATTAGACAAGATATAGGATGGGATCGGATGAACGCGAGAAGGCGCCGTCGATCGATCANGACCTCTAGCTGACGGTCGTTCTGGGTCTTTAGTGACAGACGAAGCGACATGTAGCATTCATCTGTCGCATCAGATGCAATGTCACCTCAGGATACTATTAGACAAGATATAGGATGGGATCGGATGAACGCGAGAAGGCGCCGTCGATCGATCAAGATGGACGAGACATTGCGTGAACTTTGACCTCCGGGGAATTCGGGGACTAACGAGGGAGTGGTGGTGGTGAATGATTTTACGTTATTCAAAGAAGATAACAAAAAAAAGCAACTATATTTCACTAAATTTTATTGACGAGAATTGAAAAATAACTAAGTCAAAGTACTTTGAGAAAAAATTATAAAAATCGCCCCCTCAATTCCAGATGATCTTTGGTTGTTATATCAATAGACAGACATTAGGTCAAAGGTCATCGATTATAGCGATTGCTAAATCTAACACAAGGATGTGTTATAGACATTAATAGTTCAGTTCAATATCCTGATCTGTGGTTCATAACCTGAAAATGCAAAAAAAGGGGGAGGGGGGAGGCGGCAATATTGAGTCGATAGGTGTGGTCGAAAGGATACAAATAGAGAACTCATTGTTGGATCGGTCTTTTTTTCCGAGAAAAAGAGTACGACCTGAGGTCGTGCTAACAAA
>JAARMF010004020.1:0-17005 GCA_022844705.1 Toxascaris leonina
GTAGGAAAAGCACAATTCGCGTTTCTCACCAAGGAGTCAGTCATACGGACAAGTCAACGCACCTCATTATTTTGCTTAACCATGTTCACTCCTTTCCGACCAAATCTTGGACAAGCATTCGGCAAGGCGTCACATTAGCTAATCAGCATCATAAAATTGATAACTATGCATGCAACGCTTCTGTTAAACCTGTTAGCGATTTCGCGAATGGTTTTACTGTGCGTATTTCAGCAGGCAATTCTATCTTAAAACAACNAAATGGTTTTACTGTGCGCATTTCAGCAGGTAATTCTATCTTAAAACAATATTTCAGCACCGACCTGCAATGGAGTACATCTGCTGGCCAAATCGGTGAATTTCACCACGTCCGAGAAGAAAACGGTAGCGCTGTCATATGACTCTGGTGGCACGGTTAGACCCAACTTCAGCTTCTCAGCGACTTCCCTAGAATTAAGCGAAATTATTCGCGTTTGATAGTAAAAAGCCTTAGCTATGTAGGAGTTTGTTGCGTTCATATACAATGCCTAGCATCATATTGGAATACCTACGCGAACACAATGGCGGTGGCTGATCGACACCATAGGATTGTTATGGCAAAGAACTCATTTTTCTTCAATTAGTTTTTTGAAAGCAAGTTCTCTTGCTCACCGATCTTTTCGGTTACAGCTCCAATTTTTTTGGTAATTTCTTGGTTACATTTATTCGTCCCGTCCTCCCATCCCCCCGCTCCTCTCCTCCTTCATTTTTGTTATGGCTCATTCTGATTATTCCAACATGCTGCACTTCATGTGGTGCAAGTTTAAGCAGACTTGCATAGGTGCTAAAAACGATTTTGCTTGAATCATTGTAGCGCGCAATGATCAACAGTGGGTAATATATTTAGCCATTCGATAATCATATGTAAGAAAAACACTTGTACCACTCCTATTAGGAAGTCATCTAAGCAAACTGCTAGATGTGAGCAGTAAAAGGGCTCTTACTTCGGTAACATCCGACACAGCAATATGTCGGATTTTTTCTTCTCTTCAACAAGCTCTCTCATGCGCTGCTCAACTTCGCATTCGAGGTTTGTGGCGTATTGTTCAAGCATATTGAAAACGTGGTCCATCAGGTTCCTAAATATGAACACATTATTCAGGATGTTATCAGTATTTCGTGCGACGAGAATGAAGTACCACGAAGAGTACAGTCTTAACCTCTTCCAGCACAAACAAAACTTCGAGGGAATTAGGAGCTGGGCGTATCCTCGTTCTGCAGTCCTGATGCGCTCACGCCAATTAAGGTTGGCGTGGTGCTAGGAACCAAGCACGGAAATGGCATCCGGCCCTCAGCCAGTTAGTTGCAGAATAAATCCCTCTAATTGGCGACGACTCTTATAAAGCCCTTCCGTACCAGGGAACATAAAACATGTACGTCATTATTCAGAAAACTTCATGTATATTTGCCCACATCGGAGTGTACAAGCACTAATATGCATGTGCGCGTCTTCACCCAGTGGAGCCCTCTACATACGCGAAACCTCAAACAAATGGAAGTATNTGCGCGTCTTCACACAGTGCAGCCCTCTACATATGCGAAACCTCAAACAAATGGAAGTATTTAAAAAAATAGACGATGTCGGAGCGAAGTTTATCACTCCCCAAAATTTTTTCAGTGCAGAAATGGTGGATCACAACTTGAGGCTGCACAATGGATATACGAGGATATTAGCACATACAGATAGTGCATACACACAAACGGAATGTCGCCTGCATTTGTTCTGAAAAAATAGGAAAATGTGCACAGAAATGAAACTACATGGCGGGGCTTAAAAATGAGTGAATCTGGTGATTTGGTGATACAATGACACAGTCACGTTGTGAATGTTGCAATAAGTTGATGAAACACAATACACAAGACTTTGGCATGCACTCAAAATTGCTGTGGAAAAGAATTTACCCTCCACGCTGCACAGACTTCACAATGTTCTTCACTGTGCTGATTGTCGGTCGTGTTTCAGGACTCTCTGACCAACAGTCTCTAATCAGATGCAGCTGAAACAAACCAATTAATGCATCATATCACAGGCAAAGAGGAGGGATTCCTCATGAAAGGAGATATTAGGGTGATGCAGAAACTAATTCCTCAGGTGAGCAATATCTTTACTAATACATCCTGTTCTTCCGATCAAATCAATGTTGATTTCAACGATCCTTCCAGAGGCAAGTTGAAAATAACCCAGTTTGATACCAAGAAGACTACATTACTGAGTAGTCGAAACGTTTCAGCAACCAATAGTGGAGTGATTCCGTTCGTGGAATTAATCAAATATGCGTTCGCAACATACGCCACACAGTGAACCGCCTAGCTTCTCGAAAGGAAAGGGACATCTCGCTAGAGATTTTTTAGCACTGAGCATAAAAAAGTAACATCTGAGCATACCACTGTCGGAGCGAGATCCTGCAAATCGGCAGTCGTCACATCTGGCCGGAATGGACTTGGTCCCACACGTTTGATTCTGTAGACAATCTCTGGAACACTTTTACAACTTCGACACTTTTTAGGATCCATATACAGTTTGCTCAGTTCTTTTTCATCGTTATTACTGAGATAGTATAATCCTCTTCCCGCTGCACTTGGACAAAACTCTCCCTTCCCCTTTGAAAATAAAACGTAAGATATGGCAAATGTCAATCGTCTATACTCTCTCCTCTTCATGCACAAAATAACATCCAAGAACTCAGACGTTCCATTTGACAGCTACCGGAGAAAAGTTGGATATCTGAGGTGGTCATTATATAATATTATTCAACTGTTTGTAATATTCAACTGTTTATAGTGAGCNNNCGGGAAATTGAATCGATGCATTCCTTTCGTCAGCATAACCGAAAAAGACGCTCGCAGGTCCATTTGCGCAAAGGCTCCGAAATCATTTCTTTCCGATTACCTGTCGCAAGAAATGAGAGAATAAAATTATTCTCACAGTTGCAAGTCTTTTATTTGTAGGCACTCCCAAAATATTTGCGAAATTTTAGTCATCCTCTCCTCAGTTGCAGTTTCTTCTCTCCTCTCCCCCCTCCCCCCTTTATCCTCTTAAAAGTTGATGAGATCTGTGAATTTCGAGTCTCATGTACTTCTTAGAGCTCCATAATCCTGCTGAACAAATTTCTTCGAGCATAAACATTCGATGACATATATCTTTGAAANTCTTCGAGAATAAACATTCGATGACATATATCTTTGAAAAGCGCTCGAAGTTATGCACATCGGCAAAAGAAGCCACATGAAAAACATCTGAAAATATTGCTCAATCCTCCATCCTCGAAAGTTTCAGTAGTCGAAAATTGGGAGTATGCCTCCCGTTGCCCACTTTCGGCCACGGAAGTGAACGTGAGCCATCTAGGTGTATTCCAATAAAGAATATATAAGGAACCGGAGACTTTGCATAATTGCGCATGCATTCCACACATATTTTCGCCTTTGTCTTTGGGGAAGGGAGGACACTGGTCGACAACTGTACAAACAATCGGCTTCTTGGAGAAGTTCATCATTACTTGAATCACCAGTCATTTCCCATATTCTGTGTTGTTTCTCGTGTAAAAAACTGTAATAAACAAGCATTGCATTGGTCTCTNGCATATTCTGTGTTGTTTCTCCTGTAAGAAACTGTAATAAAAAAAGCATTGCATTCGTCTCTCTCGCAGTTTTGCTATAAACTACCTCCGAGGTACCAATCTGTGAAGCCTCGAAACCCCGCTGCTGGACAGATTGTCGTCAGCGTCTCAGAGGTGGTTCTGATCGCACACAGCAACATGAAGCTTTTGTGAAGAACGAAGCGCCTNCCATATTCTGTGTTGTTTCTCGTGTAAAAAACTGTAATAAACAAGCATTGCATTGGTCTCTCTCGCAGTTTTGCTATAAACTACCTCCGAGGTACCAATCTGTGAAGCCTCGAAACCCCGCTGCTGGACAGATTGTCGTCAGCGTCTCAGAGGTGGTTCTGATCGCACACAGCAACATGAAGCTTTTGTGAAGAACGAAGCGCCTCACTCAATAGTTAAGCACTCTCACAATTCTTTGATGACTTTAAACCTTCAACACTTTCCTCTCGTTCGTCGATATTGAAAGCCGACTTGCGCGTGATCACTTCCGAGCAGATGATTGCAAAACTATAAATGTCGCCTGCTTTCGTGCCAATATTGTTCCTCTCTCGAAGAATCTCTGGAGCGGTCCACAACAACGCTAAAAAGAAAATTTCTGGAACTGACGACGAAGTTTCATCGTTCTATGCGACCATGACGTCCGCTTCTGTAAGAGTTGTAAGGAGAACCAAAGGTGAGCTGCACACCGTCAAAGGCCTTCAGTCGGATTCGAGCACATCATTCTTGCAAACTGCAATATGCCAAATGGCGTACACATTCCATTTACGTGTAACGCGAGTGAAAGCGATGCAATTTCAGAATTTTTGCCTTTAAGTGCAAATACCACAAATTATGTGACTGGAAAGTTTATTTTAAATAGCAGTGGTAAGCGAAATGCTGCAGAAATGTTTAGGAACTACTTCAGTTCAACAAACATCTGTTCGCCTAACGAAGTAGCCTTAATGATTCTCTTCATATCAAAGGAAGTGCTGAACTTACTCTCTTCTGGCCTTGGTTCGGCCTCCTTTAGAAATGATAGACCGAAGTTACTTATCTTCACCTGCCAACGCTCATCGACGAGACATGTTGAAGATGTGAGATGGCCGTGCTGTCCAATTGCTGAATGATGGATAGCGTAGATCCCCTGAAAGTCTTGCAAGTTTACCTAATCAAGCGCTTACTAACAGTGAATATTTGGGGCTTAAGAACTGATTCTGCAGTTACCGGAAAGAACGCCGCAAAAAAACTTGATGTGGGCATTCACTGAATTTCACAAAGTTGCAACAAACTAAGAAGCATGTGCATGAAGCTGGTGCCTCACAGCTTTGCAATTACCGAAGAACACATTCGCTAGGACCGACCATGGAAATGAACGACATATGCATTTTCATATTGTTGCGCAGATTAGCTTCCACACAGCTTCGTTCAGTGCTTCTTACTCTCTCTAGAATACCTTGACAGTGGCAGGAGAGTGGGAAGGAAATTATGAGATGTCTTCACTTTCCGTTCTTCTTCTGTCATCATCATCAGACTCTTCGCTTTAGTTGCTCTGCACGCGCTCTCTCTTATCACACAGGTGATGAAGCGCAAGAAACGCACCCAAGATAAGAAATAAGAGCAAATGTCGCAGCCATCATACCATAAATCCAGGTTGTTAAAGAATCGAAAACAACTGTAGCTCATGAAGTTGAGAAATAGCGTTAATTTCTCATTGTTTATCAAATTCAAAACACTCTCGCAATAACATCTCTACCTATGTTTCGAGTGTTGAGCTAGTTCATGCCGAAGATTTCCCATAGAGTTCGTTTGAAACAAATTAGCGGTCCGCAAGTGAATNGTTTGAAATAAATTAGCGGTCCGCAAGTGAATGCGGAGATTTTGTTACTTTAGGCCAAACCAAAGAAAACCGATTAGCAACACCAGCTCACACTGCATGACGAAGTGCCTCAATCATCAGAAGCACTATCAAAAATAATCTGCACACCGCATAGATGCAGCATTAATGGCTGCTGCTCTTTCTTGAGATAGATTGTATTGGATGGTAAGGCGCAAATACAGGGAGGTTATATAACGCCTATGCACAAGTCGGTAGAATATGGGAAGAACATAATATCGCCTTCATGAAACAAATATCTTGAAAATAAATAAATAAAGTCACAATAAAAGAAATAAATTGCGCTGCGAAATATTCAAACCTCACAAATATCCCTCATGAGAGAATACACGAAGAAAGTATCCATCGTAAACGTTCCTTTCTCAATAATATCCTGAAAGAGTGCCGAATGCTTATTATGAAGTTACACTGTGAGCAAACTTGAACATTGTTTTATTATATGCTATTGAAGACTCACATAAAGACTCTAAAGTGAAAAGTTTGCTGCACAGTTCCTAAAAACAAAGCTCCAATCTGCCTCATCTTGTTCGGATGGTTATGAATGGTTTCGAACTGTAAGCAGTGCTACATTTTTTGTGTATGTCTACTCTTGCTCATCCTCACCTCCTCGCCCTTCGTGTCCCCCCCCCCCCCCCCCCTCCCTCCTCCCAATCGTGCACCACGTCATCGCAAATTTTCATTTTCAACCCGCACAGCTCTTGATTATAAAGTGTTCTATTTCGTTGGCATTAGCTTCGCGAGAAGGATTATTGACATATAAGATGGAATTCTCTTGGTTCAGGAAACTTTTCGTTCTGAACCCTTTTTCTTCGTTGATGATAGAAATAAATGCGGTGATTTGAATAAAATATGCTTTTATATGATCGCCTTATAAGCGCTCGATTCGTCGAAGACTGCCCAAAATCTCTACGCAGAGCAACATTGGTCAATGCAGATAGCACACTATAATACCATTGAAAATAAGAGAAGTATTCAACCTTTAGGCTCCCTCTGCTGCAGAATTTCCACACAGATAAATACTGCGGTCCATCCGAGCATAAGCCCATAAACTTATTCAGATTCTCCTTGTCCATTTGACACATCTGCAAGAAATTTTGCATCCTAAAATAAATGCGATGCGCATATTTTCTCTCATAGAGTAATCACCTTCATGAATCTAAAAAAAATGATTGATATAAACGGTGATATAGGTATTCTCTCACAAATCCCTTTCAGGAAAGGTTGTTATTTATGCAGTTACTTCACTGTGCACATTTCGAGTGACCGACGTGAAGAGAAGGAGAAATAGATGCACTGGAAGAGAAAGTGGGAGATATTCTAGATAAGTTGTGGCGCCACGCACTTCCACAATTTCAGTATTCCCACGAACCAACCTCACAAATTACCAGTAAAAATTGAAACGCGGATATATTGCATATATTTCTGCAAATTGACCTATCGGTAAATTTTCCTCAAAGATGAATTTTCCGCTGATCGCAAAATGCTATGGCCGTTCGGTTGCGGAATGGCCCTTGCGGGTTGCCAGAAGTTCAGCAGGCAGAAAGTTGAATGGGCTGTAAACGATTATGATTTAACCCCCCCCCCTTCTTCCCCCCCAAAAAAATCATCAGTTTCTTCCACAACGAGTGACGCTACCAAACAGACAGGCGAACCGTGAATGATGGTATACAGATATGATGCAGTTACAAAGATATTCGCAAAATTAGTTTAGGCGTGAGAGGGCTACCTCCAGCTATGTGGAATATTACCGAACGCACGAATTACAGCGATAAAACTCCGGAAAAAGTTATGTTCGCCTGTAAGTAACGGGTAGTTAGCCATTTTCTATATTCTGTTTATTGCGTTTTTAAAACTCTCGAGGATCAATAATAGTTATGCACACCATTCGTAATTCGGCTGCATGCTTTTTCTCGATATGTGGTCTGCAGGTGTGCTTTCTCGCGACTACACCGACATCACAGAGGTAGTAGAAGGCATGAGTATCCGTCTCCAATATTTTTTCACATGCTAGGCGAGTTGATGTCGAACTTGCCCCACTCTTTATCGAATACGCACTTTTCCTCGTATCCGCCTGTAACATCAATCTTCATAGATTTCAAATCGTCTCACGTCATCCTCAGTGAACACCACAACATTCGGTTTTAAGTCTCAAATAGACGAATGGCTCTGTTGCGATAACTAAACATTCGCCACGCATCATTCCTTCAGGAATGTATCCAATTTTTGGTGCCCTTCCGTCCGAATATGAACACACCTTATTTCGATATAATTTTGCAAAGAGTTATGATTCAAAGGAACCTTTTCATTGGGTTTGATGAGCGTTAAGTAGTTGATCTGCCAGAGCTGATCCAAACGCACCTGCTCTTTCCTTCGCGCACTGAAATAAAAGCATCGGAATTCTGTGAAATTAATCTGAGTGAACAATGAGCACAAAGGAATGAAATAATAGATAGAACCATTTGCTTCATTAGACAGTTTGAAAAGCGACACTGAATAGTTGGACTCTGCTAATCGCATTCTATATCGACCAATCCTGCACCAGCCGACTATAATTCAACACTCTCGATGAGTAGGACAGGTTGCTGGACTTCTCAGGAAACGCGATGAAAATACCTCACTTAACAGACATTTTCCCGAAATTCAGACGAAAAGGTATTCCGCCCCAGGAGGTTATTTTGGCAGAAAATTATGAAATGATGTTTTCGTTTGTCGAATTCTAAGGAGTCAAGTAACCTCACGTCTTTATGCTATATTAGTGTTTGGTAACGAAGATCCCCCAGTAAGTAAAGATCTTTAACAGCTACGCATAGCTTTCATCAGTTTGAGTTGGCATCGGTTTATTTCTTGGAGTAATGAACTGCCGAGAGTAGAATATGCGCATATGACACAAAATAAGATAGTGACTTTACGATACTTCAGAACGTAGATGATGGCTGCAGTGGCGAAGAAGGCGACAACGAGTAAAAGAATTGCACAAATTAGGACATAAACAAAATAAGTGCCCATAAAGTCTGGTGGGCACTCGGTGCCACTGAATCCACAGCGTGGTACAGCTACTGGTTGCTTGCCGCCACGGACTGCCCAGATCGACGTTGCTGCATTCGTGTATTGCGGAATCCACTTCTGCAATTATATCGATATGTACGGCGCAATCATCAAGAATACGCACAAACTCACCTAATCGGACTATCCTCATTTGAAAGGCGCATGCATTAAGCCATAAAATACAACAGAAGGAATAGAGATACTGCATAATTGCACTTATAAAAAGTCACAATCACTATGCTATCTAAGTGGAGCAGAAGGTTTATCGAGAATATTTCCTTGACTGCACATGAGCCATGTAATCAAAATTCCCCACTGTCCTTATCATCGCAGATATATTTCGTGAGCTATGTAATCAACCAAATTTCCCATAAAAAGAATTTCGTGACTGCAGGATGCATTTTTTAGTTATTTTTTATAGTTGATGCACAACTCGAACGGCTAATCCTTACAATCCCACGGTTGCATACTATAGATTCGGAGTATGACACCGGAATAAGAAGCCTGTTCAACAGCGGTGCTCGCAATCATAACGCTAATGCGACTGAGATGCATGGTGAGCACGTGATAGCACACCAACCTAACATATGAGCAAATGTTGAGGCATGTTATACGATATGCCACCGTATATTTTCAGAATAAATCCTCTTTCGATTTCTGTTAACATTGCAGTTCACAAAATGCTTAACATTCTTGTGTACAATATCGCTTTAGCTTACTGTCACGTTTTGATCCATCTCGATAACGACGAATTTCTCTGGCTCATTGTTGATGTTGAAACCGTATAGGTTGTAGATGCCGTTTCGATTTCCTTCCTTATCGATTAAAACTCGTCCCGAGTAACCTTCAGAATATTATGTCATTACAAAGATTCCTCCATCAGCTTATTTTGGTCCATTGGCTCCTCTTTGAATTATGGTAACATTATTCATTCGTTTCTCGGTTCAAATAAAAGGGATCAAAGCGGACGATAAAGTCCAGTGGTTAGTCTGATGCTTTTTGAAAACTACCTTCAGGAAAGCATACCGAACAATCACTATACGTCACTTGTTAGGGTCCGATCAGTGGAGTCCTATGGTACAAGCAGCAAACCTGCTCAGCAAACGAAGACTGCATCTTCCACTATGCCTTTATTGAGTGACACCATGCCCACTCTGTGCCAGTTCAGATTATGACCCTTCATGAGAAAATAATGCAAATGGAGAATAAAAAAGCAAACAGCGGGATATGATGCCCTGAGGAAAATCAGATTAAGTTTTCATTAGACCATACCGTTCGAGGCAATGAGTTCAAGAGAATTTCATAGTGCAATACTCGAAGAAGAACTGGCAAGAAAAGTTCATGGCTAATAGCGATGCAACCGTCAACGACGCAATAGCAGATCGGCCCTTACTGCAGGAAATACCTGTGCATATGAACAAGTATCAGAAAGATGATCTACCTTCAAAACTTCCTTGTGAGGCGGTTACCAGCGCTGTTCCATTCCTGATATTTGCTGCAGGGTCCTCTCTGAGGGTTTTGTTGAGTGCCCTTGCGTACAAGTACATCGCATCAGCGAGGTAAGGTGCTTGAACTGCTGCCTAAAACGCGGAACATAATATCGCTTTCAATGAAGTGAAAATGAAAGGTTGGAATACATTTTCATATAGCTCGTGGAAGCTATCGAAGGCTCTATCTTTTTCGACTCTATGAATAAGCAGCTGGGAAGAATTGGTAATAATGCAGCACTCTGTTGCCAAAAATCATGTGATAAATCTGTGCGATGTACCTTGATTTATATGCAATTTCAAACAGTGTCAAAACAAGCACAGCCGCAGAGAGTCCTTTCTCAAATTCGCCTCCAAAAGTGAGCTGGGAAGAAATTCAATGCCGTGGGCCATTAGTGAACAGCAGGTCAGTGTGGCTATCATGAAGAGGCATATGCCACAGCATGAGCAACATCAAAGGCATCAGCGACGTGATTTCTTCTCAATTTGAATGCCAGTGCAAATACAATGCTCCTAGTTTGAAGGTTAAAACCACGATGGCAGCCGTCATGTCAAGTGAAACCAGCGATCTTCATTTATATTCATCTGCCTAGAATGGTTCGAAAATAAGTAATGTCAGTGCAAGAGGTCGAGCAATGACAGCGGCACACAAAATGGCCACATTCACTCCACACCAAAATGTCACAGTTGCAATCGGTGTCATAAAGCACTATAGTTACGGCTAAACGCATCCCGTGTTCATCATCTCGAGGCAAGAAATCTACCGTTGTGTAGCCTTCGCACTCTTTGGTACAATAAAACGGGTAATCCTTCATCCGCTTGATAACCTCCTCGTTGAATGCTGCTAATGAAGTGTTCAGAACTTGATTGTCCAACTGCAACAGATCAACGACAAATGCATGCTTAATTTCTATAGGCAGAAATAATATACTGAACAAGTCATAACTGAACTTCAGCAACAATCTTGTAGTGAAAAATGAAAGCAAGCGCGACTCCGATGACCATTCAAGAAAGCCCAGCTAAAACGTAGTAAGTGTTGTACTCATCACGTGATTCTCAAAACATCGATGAAAAATAAGGAGCACTTCGAAATAGCATAACGGAGTTTTCATTTAGTGAAAGTTTATCAATTCGCTAATGAGCATACACCTGACGCTCCCCAATGAGGCATCAGGCAACCATCTAAATCCATTTCTGAGACTTTCTTGAAGTACTCTAAACTAATTACTCATCAACGGCTGGAGAGAGCATCGCAAGAAAGGGTGCATAAACATACCACAAGCAGCTGCTTGCAAGCAGCCTTGATTTCATCGTCGAGACCATCGTTGTGGTGGCCTCTGTCCACCCAGAATGGTGTAGTCCCTGAAAGCGGGATATTTTGCTACGTAAAACAGGAATGACCGGCAACCAAATAAGCATCGTATTCATCTAGCAAACCCTACTTGGATCATTTTCCTTATCAGCGTCTCCCGGCAACATTATTTCGTTCCCTCACGCATTCAGAGATTGTGCTTTCCTCTGTTAGAGAAATCAGCGGTGATTTATAAACAGTTTTCGATCTTATATATATATATATATATATATATATATATATATATANATATATATATATATATATATATGCCAGAACTAGCGACAAATGGTATATGATGATGTGAATCTGTGCTTATTTCTTGTATTGGTGATGCACATTCGCTTTTTTCATGCAGTTTCGAAGTATGACAATAGGATGAATTAAGATACTCTGTTCCTACTTTGAAGAAGATAACGCGCTTTTCTGGTGTTCTTTGAAGCTTCGATGATAAGTGCTGCAATTTTTTTTTTTTTTTTTGGAAGAACACTGAATAAGGTTGGCTAAATTTTTGTAGTACGGGCGTACGAACTGGCCTGGTGAAACGCAGCGACTGGTAGTGGATGAAAATGAATGCTTCACCATCGTTCACTGCTGCATTCCGTCTGGAACCGTAATACGCTGTCGAACGATGTGGAAGGTCACCGTTGAGGGTGCCTTTTGCAGGATTTAGCAAAGAATGTGAGAGGATTGCTTTCGCTGGTGGGACCTATGGCCGTGCCACTAAGTTATAGAATACTCTTAAGTTCATAACTCTCCAAGAAATGCTTTTCTAGGGAAAGCTTTTATAGATCCCTTCATTTCAGAAACATTATGCTAGCGCAAGTGCAAAACTATGTGATTTCCTCTCAATCTGGTGCCAAACTTCGTTATGAAATACGTTGCATGATCGCACAGCACCAAGGGGCAACTTGTCGGGCACTTACAGTGCTCTGTTAAT
Source organism: Toxascaris leonina (assembly GCA_022844705.1). Taxonomy (NCBI): domain Eukaryota; kingdom Metazoa; phylum Nematoda; class Chromadorea; order Rhabditida; family Ascarididae; genus Toxascaris; species Toxascaris leonina. Next base: position 12,338 of record JAARMF010004020.1, read on the forward strand.
GTGAAACCTTGCACTTTCGATATTGTTTACGATATAGCGTATATCACAGAAATGTTTCGTCTGTGAACTATCCGCTGAAACGCTCGATTTGGTTGATTGAATTTGAAGGCTTACAAACTGACCATATCCTTCTTTCCTGTTCTCTAAAAAGATGTAGACGTAGTCATCGGTGTTCATGCCCGCCTTCAGAACACCTTTCATGAACTCGCGTCGGTGATCGTCCGTGTCCAAACAGGCCGCAACGACTGTAACAACAAGCAGGTAACTAAAAAAAGACCCTGTTATCCGTACTCTAACAAATTCAACATCGGCAACTAACTACTGATTATTGAACCTATACACTTAGGTGAAATGAAAACGATGCTGATATACTCTGTATCTGCGGAACTTTCCAAGGCGAAGCACGAGCAAAACCGCTGTTCAGCGAACGTTTGCGAAGGCATTATTAAAAATGCACAAAAGTGATCGTTGATGCGAGAAGCAACATTGCCACCACAAATCTTGTAAATCTGAGCAACTGCACTCAGAAGCTATATGTGATAACACTGAGTCATTGTGTTAAATGCACCACTACTGATTCGGTCTCTAGGTGCAGTGCATCCGCCAAGAGGACGTTACCATATGTATGAACAGATACATGTGTCACCACCATAAGCGAGCAGAGATACGTATTTAATGAAAGCTACGGTGACACATAAACGAGCACGTACATATGCAAGAAGATGCACACGTGAACAGCATATCCACTCACGGATATAAATGCACAGTGTTTGGATGATCTCTTCCAAAGAGTTTTGAAGGATAGTGGTAGATTAAATGAACTCACTGCGTGCACGTGTCTTAATCGCTTCCAATGCACTCTTTACTGTGACGTTGTTGACTTCTGACAGCTGTCGCTTAAACGTTATGGTAGTATGTGCGTCGTTGTTGGTGGTCCTCTGCAAAGATTTACTTTGGAAACAATCGTCTCTCAGGGCGAATAATTAATTACGCATATTTATTCTTCCCGGCTTGCCATCTACGCGACAACACATTTCATGGGAAGTGTTGGGAAATGCATGCCCTATCGGACATCCACGCTGACATCTATTTCCATTTGACAGTTGTGCGCCAACCTCAGTAGGTGGGATTTCGTATCTGCTACGTGAGTAAGTAATCATTGTATTAGTTAAGTCGCATTTCAATAGGAAACAGATGAAAAAGCATGTGAAAGCAGCATTCGCAACCGTACATTTTGTTGTTCTATCCATCACTGCGATCGGTTGCGGCTGCATTTAATTGAGCCGCAGAGTAAGACGAAAGAAAAACTGATGGCTCCAGGGCTTTTTGCCTCTTCAAGAAGTCGTCTGCGACGAAATTTTTCCCTCCCATTTCCAACATTTGATGTAGGAATATCGCATAAGCCATGCTTGTGAAATTTTATGGCTCATTCAGATTTTTTCTTCTGCTCTCGAACCTTCATCAGGAATGTTTTCTTGCGAAAAAAGGCCTTGTTCAACANNNCTCTCGAACCTTCATCAGGAATGTTTTCTTGCGAAAAAAGGCCTTGTTCAACATTTTCCAAGCTTTAGAAGCGGTCGTAAGTCGCGTCTATTACTCGATTTCATCAGGTCAGTTTTATACAAAATTTCAACGAAAACAGCTGAATGCATGAGCGACAGTTGCAAAGGTCAGTGACTAGACCACATAAGCCGGAATTAACATGTGTCGACAAACAGCATGTGAGAGAATGCCTAGAAACAATGGTCTCGAAGAACTTATCCAAGATCTACGGCATCAGGTCCGGAATAACGTGATGGACTCATAAACCGCGCCATTAATATGCTCATCGTGAAATAAGTCATTTTAAGCAGCAAATTCTACTGCCTTGTTTGAGATTTTCGATAGCAATGCTCTTCAGTGTGCCAATAAAAACTTGGTAAACACTTTGAATAACTGAGAGTGTGACTAGATGCTAGCAATTTGGAATAGCTTTGCCATCCAATAAATCCGAACTAGATGGTATAGACGGAGTAGATGGTGATCAACTAAAAACTCTCACCTCAAGATCTTGTTGAACATATAGGCACCTGGGTGATTTGCTGTTTCTAGTGGTGGAATATAAAAATGCGAATTCGCTCCAGTCGAAATTATGCATCACCGCAATCAATGCCAGCGAAAGCCTACAAAACTGGAGCATTTGTTCTAATCGTTAAGGAAGCTAGAAGACATACAGCTTTTCTTTTTGATAGTTATAGATCATTTCTGTGAAGGCAGTTCAGTTCTAATCATCTGGATAGAAACGATGTGATGGTATGTTTCGAGGCGCAAAATTGTTATTAATTCAACGAACGCACTGCTCAGTTTAGTAAAGGATATAGTGCATTAGCATTTGCGCATTTCTCATAAAAGAGTCTCATAACGAAAGGATCTGACTAGTTGCAGCGATTATTTAACACAAAACACTTACGGGGTACTTGATGAAACAGTGATCACAGCTGTTGGATATTCTGTGGAATCCAGCATCTCATTCGGCATTACTGTACCCCATACGTAGAGTGGAAAATTATAGAAACGTACCACCGATCCAGCAAGTAAAGCAGCTATAAATTGTTGTTGTTTAGCTATAGATGACATTTTTGTCATACACTTACTCGTTAAATTATCTTAAAGTATACGTCAAATGGTCGATAAACAATGCAAATTGCAGACGAGAGATTTTCGTCTGATTGTGTTGTTATGTCTTTATTATTCAAACCAGTTCTTGAAAGCCGCCAATTTCGTTGCATTTCTAGGTTCGAATAGCTCATGAAAAAATTAGGAAGAGATAACGTCTGACGGTGTATATTCAAGTTATCAATTCTCGACACCTTTTTACTCAGTTTCAACTGACTAGCTGGTTGCATCATTCAGATGCACATAGACAGCAATAGCTCGAGATGGCGTCAAAGTAAGAGATTCTATCTGGCGAAATGAAAATGGCTGCAAGTTTTGGAATTTGCTGCTGCAGAATTGCTTATTTAGTGAGCGGTGATAAATTATCGAAATCAAGGCAAGCAAATATCCCGAATTCTCCTGCGACAATTCTCTTGCGCCTTGATTCTCGTGCGACAATTGTTGAACAAGCGTCGACGTTAATAGAATTCAGCTGACCAAAATTTCCCACATGACGTAGCAGTATTGCCACAAGTTTGCGCTTTACGTCACTTTCATTAGCTTCTCAAATCGCGACTACTGATTGGATGCTGAGAGAAAAAATATATATAGAAAGCTCTATAAATCCTATTCTCTTACTTCCTCACCTGCTCAATGATCATCGTTTATACCAACTATGACGCCAAATTTCATGTTTAGTCCTTCTTGATTGCAATAGCATAGAGTTTCATCATCAACGAACGGGTCCAAAAGTGAATGCGAATCTAGATTGGGGATAGCAAATGTAGCAAAAATGGTATTACTGTTTTGCTCACAGGTCTGGTTTATCCTTCTGACATACCTGTCCAAAGAAACAATTTTTATGGGCTTTCCCCAGTAAAATAAAGCAATAGTAATGCTGATAATGTAGAGATACTGTGCCCATTTCAAGGAATCGACCTACGGATTATGGCCTCATGTAGCAGAGAGGACGGGTGGAGTAGATATGATCTGCTCAGATCAAATTTGTTTGATTCCCATTTGTCTAATTTTAGTTCAGCGTCAACTTGAGAATTCTCAAATTACTTCGTTGTTTTTTGCTTTTTTTTGATGGCGACGCTGCATCCTGGACCACAATGGCGTTACATACTTAGATACTTTGAGTGAAAGTAGAAGATTATTGGAGTTGTTACGTGTATGCTTCCATTTGACNNNAAGATTATTGGAGTTGTTACGTGTATGCTTCCATTTGACTATTGCAAGACGGCTTCCTGAAAATCGACTCATAGCATCTGATCGAGCACTTCAACTGATTGCAACTCTGCGTTTCTTTACAAACGTCATCTTCCTTTTTTTTTCTTCTTCGGCTGTCGAACATTGTAACGGGTGCTTGCAGTGCAGTCATAGCGAGGATCCGACGTCTCTGCACGAGTTAGAAGGCATTTTGCCATGCGCGCCACCCGTTGCTGCATACCACTATATCGCTATCCTTCATCACTTAGTAGACGCGCCATCCGTTTATTGAAATCCTGATTGTCTCTCTATTGCTTGGGTAGGCCATCATTAAAACTTCACCAATACCCAAAACAACCAAATTGCAATAAAACAGTCTATTCACCACAAAACTATATAGGAAACCACGAAAGTTGAAAAGCTGAGGCAACTCTACAAAATCCAACGAAACTTACAAGCTGGACATACAGGACCAAGAATGATATCGACGTTATCGCGTAAAATCAATCGTGTGCTATATCCACTTGTTTTATAAGGCTCACACTCGTCGAAATACCACGTGAATCTGAACAACAAAAATTAATCCACGTTTACTTACCTGATGCACTCCTGCTCTTTTCTTTAGTCGAATTATAAATACCGAGTGAATCTTTTACTTTACTATAAGGAACTGAGTTGCAATCCAACGTTATCTTTGAGTTATATTCGCCGAAATTGCTACCTTTAACTTCAGTGACGATTAATGGGATGCAAAGATAAACGCACATAAAGATTACGCTGTCACAATGCACATTTGCAAAAGAGAATTTCAGAAGCACAGAA
>JAARMF010004022.1:6827-16999 GCA_022844705.1 Toxascaris leonina
AGTTCGAAGCACTTGCCATTGTTGTGGCAGCCGAAGACGTAAATGGAATGATCAGGGAAGCGAGACGAGATGATGACACGATGTGTCCTTTTTGTCCCTTGAGGATTGAAGAAACTTATAGCAACAAAACTTTAAAGAAACAATATAGAGATTCGTAATTAAAACGACTTGTATCCATGCCACTCCAATCAGTTATAATAATTCTCAACCTCAATATTAGCCTTGTTCCGTGCATATCGGTGAAGACCAACATTTCGGAGCGATTTGTTGCAGCATAAAACTGCTCTATAAATTTCATGGCTCTCCGAATGCGAACGATCCATAAAGAAGTTGATCGAGCGAAACGAACTTTGGCAAATGGGATCAGTGAATGTTGTAGATTATACCCTAAAGGTTCAACAATCACTTCAGGCTCCTTGGATCCAGCTGTTCCGATCCTTCGGAGCAAAAGATAAATTGATGCCTAAGCAGACGCAAGCAGAAAATGCAAGAAGTATTACAACTGAGACGAAGCGTTGACTGTTGAAAATAAGTTACATATAATGAGCATTGAATTATACACGAAGAAAAGACAAAAAGCATTTGTTAATCAGCAGTCGACTTGCCTCGAACAGCAACATACGCTATCCCACCGTTTCTACTAAGATCCATNCTCGACTTGCCTCGAACGGCAACATACGCTAATCCCACCGTTTCTACTAAGATCCATCTAAACTACGCCGTAAACGCCACTTATCCCTTTCGCGATTTCATTTAGACGACTCTGAAACGGTGTCATCAAGGAAGGGAAAAATATCAGCTTGCAGATAGATTTCATCACATTAATGTTCATTCAGATGCTCATCAACATTTTTCCCGCTCAGAAGAGATATCACTTGCACAACTTTGATAGAAATCAGCATTTGAAGCTCGCAGCTCAATTCAGATATATGAAAAGGATGAATCATATGAGCAAATGCCAAATCGAACGTTATACGAGCATCAAATATGCCACATACAGTGCTAATAAATGCACGAAATAAGCGCTGGATGGGAACGATGAGAAGCATTGATGTTAGCATTCCACTCGAAACGTATCGATCGGTGCTTACGTGCAACGACTCAACGGCAACATCGAAAATTTGCTCGAAAAATTCTCTTTTGAGTGTCAATTGGAGAGAGATTCGAATGTGCAGTGTTCGTGCAAAAATATGCAATATTGAAATAAAAAGAAATGTTTCACGAAATGGAACGAAATTTTTTAGAACAATTGCGCAAATATATCGAAATCGATAAATTCAATTCCGATAAATGCGATAAATGAAGAGATTAGTGTGAATTGTGAACGAAGAAAGCTTTTCTCGGGGAAATTTGCATTGAAAGAGAATAAAGATTGAATGATGGGATGAAAGGATGAAAGTGAACTAAGTGAAAGAGAATATCATCGTGGAGAATGGTCTAATAGCTGATAATCTGAGCGTTCATTGTGTCAGCTACACGCAAACATTGATAGAGTAAAATGAAGTTCAATCTTTGTGGAAATAGCGAAATTTTTCACCAATAAACTGAGGTCATATAATGAAAATAAGTTGCTTTCATTGCAATATCGCGTTCATTTTTATTGCAGTTTTTTTCTAAGAGCATCGTTTTTTATGGCGTTTAATATCTTCAGATGGAGCTGGATCATAGATCACTTAAAAAAGCGAATTTACTTTTTGAGAAAATTTTAGCTATTTTAATAAAATTGTGATAAAATTTTGATTTATAAAAGCATCCAATCGACGATCGAAGTCGAAGTGGGTATTGAAAATTGAGAACACAATTCGAAATTTCTGTCCACTAACTGCGACCATCAGCGAATATGTTCGAAACACAGAGGAACAGTCATATAAACACAGAGAAACGGTTAGAGTGTCCTCAGAAATGAATGAAACCAGGCGATGTGTGCGAAACGAAAAGGACTGTAGGCTGTAATTATTGCAGAAGAGTCGAAAGGAAATAGTGTTCACTGAGAGGTATTTGAGGTAGGTTGTGCGAGTGTGCCACAGTTGTCAGCCTGTTAGCAATACGATCGAATCTTATGGGGCAACTTTGGGGGAGTACTTTCACGAGTTGAATTGCTTGCTAATGAGAGTTGCCTCATCCGTTACAAGAGACCTGTTTCTGTTTATTCAAGAAAGGAACTGTCAAAAAATTATATCTGCGATTAAGGAAGGAGTCTTTTTATGTATTTTCCAGAAATTTTTGCAAGTAAAACAACTCGAGGTGGGACAGTGAAATATGGTCGTCAGGAATTTCATCGATATTTAGAACTGTTTCTATAATTTAAATGTCGAAACTTTTCGATCGAGTGCAATAATGCCAAACTGGCTTTTTTCGTGCAAATTTTTTTCAAGCGGTTGTTTCCCGGGGAGGATGAAGGGCACAAATCAGGTATTGTTTCAGTACATTGACCTTTTTCTGCTAGTTTATTGCGCAAATTCCCTTACCCTCTGACGCCTGTTTATTGAATGCCTTCGCTTGGTTAAGTAAGATCAAACAACAAAGACGTTCTATTCGATCGGCAAACATTACAGTGAGGAACAAATTGTACCAAGACGTCGAATATGTGATGGAGAGTACGTAGAAATCAAAGAAGCATCCAAGTCCAGCCTTTCTAAACTGTGCCTTTCTGTCATTGGTGAGTTGAAAAAGGTTAAAAGAGGCAATGACAGAAAAAGGCGAATACAACGAGCGGAAATGACCTTGCGAAGGACGTGTTCTTAAAGTGTGAACAAGCAATAAGATTTTTCTCTCTCATCAAGAGCGCTTCAAAAAGCCAAATGAAATTGCCTGTGGCAGTCAATAAGGCTTATTGCCATAAACTCTCTTCCGGATGCTTTTTCTAAAATGCATTGATTTTTTATTGTATGTTATTTCATGGACCTATGTGATTAACTAATTTTTCAGACTTGAATTAAAATGACTCCTTTTCCTCACAACTGTGCATTTTCCTAATAACTTCAGTGTTGGATAATGGGAAATCCGATCAATGAATAGCTTGATGCTCTCCCTTTTCCCAAAAATCCATTCGCTTTTGAATTTTCGGGAAAAGGGAGAGCACCACAGCAACCTTCCCAAATAGACTCGCACATTCTATAGATAGAACTGTGGAATTGTACAGGTGATTACTGCATAATTGTGAGTAAAGAAGGGTCTGAAGGGTCCTCGATTTTTAAAAAGATCTATCTGTTCCACAGATCGTCAATGGGAGATCCCAGGGATCCTGGATTACAACATATTCTCTGGAGTGCATCCCTCGGAACGTAGACACTTTGAAAAACTACCAATCTTGGGAATCATCAATAGGAAGCACATAAACTCATGTTTGGAATACGTTCCAAGAAAGACTGCAGCTGTTGCAGAAGATGCAGATACTTCCAAAACAAATAGTGCCGTGTATTGGGAAGACATAAGAATATCCAGACGAAAGCTTTGTCCTAGGCAATCTATGTAATTGTTCGGAACAAATGAGAACCAGAAACGCCTGAACTGGACGGCAGATGAATGCATTAGCATCTCTATTCAGAAAGTCACTTGATCATAGGTTGAGAGAAGAAGAAAAGAACAGAAAGGTAGAGGTAATGAACCAAATATTTCTTTTTTCATGCATTTGTCCGTACCAGGAAATAGACTCATTTTGTCGCGCCATCTCATGAGGGATGTGGTTTACGGCGTGGAACTACTTTACTGATAACTATGGGTGGTTCACTGCCGTTCCTTTCCCATTCCTCCTCCTTTATTACCTTCCCCACCCATTTCTTCCTAGACCTCGCCAGTTAGCAATCACGCCTTTTCAGGGCCACCAACGCCTATACTGCTAATGCAGCAATCCGTCAGCTGCCCTGACACAGGAATATTTATGTCGAGTACTGATTCACTGAGCATTCAGAAATACAAAAATGACGTAAAACAAGACGCGTTCATAATGAGCTTCGATAATCACACGAAGCCCCACCACTCCGAATTCAGCTGCGAAGGGCACAACTTCTTGCCTTCTCTCGCAGCAAAGCTTTCTCTATTATTATATTACTTCAGATGAAAGCAAAGATGGACTTCCAATATTTTTCGGTTAGTTGCTGTTTTATGCATGGGCCTAATAGCATTTATTGTGTTGTCTTATTTGCAGCTTATTCTAAGCAGCACCTCATTTAACTTGAGTTTTTGTGCAGATAGCCAGGTTGTGACAGTCATTCCATCATCTGAAGCCTTAAACAGCTCTGGTTCTACTACCTTACTCTCCCAAACAGAGTAGACGGCAATAGGTAGAAAAAGATCGAGCTAGATTTAAAATTCATCTCACCGAAAACTTTACAAGACATTCAAAAATCGAAACCACATCTTTAAGAGAATCATGATTTGCTTCACAGAGCGCAGAGTGGTAAAAAGAAGGAAAGGATGAAGCGCAGTTAGCATCTACTGAAGTTGCAATCGTAAGATTAGGCGAATAAATAGAGCACGTGGTAGGAGAAGCCTGCAGAGTTTAATGGTGCAATCTGTTGGCTGAAAAAAAGGTTTCCCTGAAGAGCATATGCTCATCACTGACGCAAACAGTCTGTGAGAAATATGAACGGCTCCTCCGCAAAAAAAGAACAAATGTTGTACTGTGGTGATTGAAGAAATCAGTATTAAGAATTATTTAAAGGCACTACTCACATCTTTCCTCTACACTAATTGTAGGCATAGTATCTTACGTGCGAGCAGGTATTTGTATAAGGAACGTAAGAACGTCTATATATTAAAAGAGCAGAAGAAATTATTTACCATCGAAGTCGTGCGAGATAATTTTGAAATTCGTTCTGGAGATTTTTCTGAATCAATCGGAGAAATTTTGCGGTTTGCTAAGAACGGAAAAAATCGGAATCAAAATGAACACTGAAGTGAACGAAATCAAACAACGAGAAAAAGAACCATGAACTGGAGAAGATCATAAATACACAAGAATTATGGAAAGCTTTGCAACTTGATGTAGCTATTTTTTGCTTTCCTCTCACTTGAATGTCTTCTGTATTTACATAATCTTTTGCTAAAGCAATGTAAATATTCGGAATCGCCCGCATATTCTTTCCAATACCTACATGAATAAACCTTCCGTTATTCTGACCCGTTAAAAATCCACGGAAAATCCCACCAGTGATGATGGCAAGATATGTGTTCTTGGGGTGATGCTGGTCAGATAAACCAGTTTCATAAACTGTCAGCTAACGATGAAATGTGCGGAGGTATGGTAGAAGTATGCATTCGTGTTTTTGCTCATAGTATCGTTCATGCAAATCTGTGAAGGATTTATCTCTCCGAGTCGTCCAGTTTCCAAATGCGAGCGGCAAAATTCATGCGGGTTTCTGAGCACTTTCAGATATTTATAACTGATCTGCCGAATGAAGTTATTCATTGATATGACAATCTGTACTTGATATAGACTGCATCCGCCATAATTCGGAGGCAGTAGAGGGGTATGAAAATGGACCCGCTTGCTAAAGAGCTTGCAAGTGGAATATCTTTAACGAAGGCTATTAATTTATAAGTCACTTGCGCCATCAACGAGGAGAGTTTTCGTTCCCATATAATATTCAGAGTTAAATATTTGAGGAATGTGTTCGTAATTTATCTTTTTTCAAAAGCAAATTTGATAACTTGAAGTGAAACTTCTGCGATGGGAAAAATCTGGGAAAACAACCCACAATAACTCGGAGGCAGGGTGAGAGGTAGGAGGGGAATGACACTGCAAAGTGAATTTTGCTAGATTGAGATCAAATTCAATTCTCTTTGTGCTTTATCAAGTAGAGTTGCAGTGCAATATATAAAAAACATTTCACAGGTGAGAAATAAGACTCAAATGTGGAAGACATGATAGTATGCTATGTATAATGGCGATCTGGTCTGATTGAATATAACCGGTATTTGAACTAATACGGTTCTCTTGCACTCGTTCTTCAGATCTAGAGGGAAGATTAGCCTAGGCCGATCGCCAGAAAATTAGCATATTCAAATTGCTCTGAAAGAAGGACGAATATTATTTCTCGAAAAAATGCGAGTGGGAATAAAGCAAACAAAAAGCCCAACAACAAAGTGGAATCACTCACATATATCAGCGTAATTCATAAATTAATTTGTGGCATATTAAAGCAAAGCTCAAAAGAATGACAAGATCTCAAATGTTCGGTCCCTTTTTATGCACATCTTTTTCCACCATTCAGCAAGGTCAGCCTCGTACTTTGATGCAAAAATGATGTCTAGACTATAGGGTATATTGTCTATAACAGCACGAAGCAAAACAGAAAATAATTTCTTTACACATGGTCAGATAAGAACAAAAAATCGTAGGCGGGAACAGTAATACTGTATGAGCAAAAACGACATTCTTGGGCACATCACTTCATGAAGGCGTTTGCCTGTCCACACCCAACAAACGATTGTGCTTCTGCTAGATGATCAGCCGCTATTGTTACCATTCTAGTCAATATTCACTAATTACTATCCCTACTGCTTGACACTCGAGCTACTCGAATTCGAGTAGCCGATAAGGATTCCCCACTGCTGCATAGAACTTCTGCTCGAAAAAGTTCATGCTTCACGGTTCCGAATTTCGTCCCATCGTATCGCCTCGAGGAGTGACCCATAAATGACCAATACCGTCGTGAGCGAGCTCGTCTTTTTCTTCAAATGCGACGTACAATTCCAAGGTGCTAACAGATTCGTCAAAGAAATGACGCTGGCATTATTCATCAGTTGCGCAAAGCAGGATCTGCTTGTTCGTTCGTTTTCTGTCCACTTCCTACTTCATTATAGAATAAAATCGTTGTTATTCTGAATGAGCGATCTTTATTCGTCAATTGAGTGAATCGGTTATCAAGTGAAGCATCAAATCACAGTGTCGTTCCCAAAGGACCCAATCATGGCTAATGCGCAGAAGGTGTGGATATTCAGTAATGAAACGTTTGTATGTAAAAATTTCGCACACATCTATGCTTTCCCTTATCTGCAATGATTTCAGCCAATGCTGGCAATTGTCCGTCATCAGTTAACTCGCCATTCACACATTTACGATTTATGCAGATAGCATATCCAGTCTTTAAAGTCGCATGTGAACAGTGCATTCTCCAAATTTGTCTTCTCCATCTCTGAATGATTCTTTCAATATCATCATTGCGAAGAAACTACTGTTATTTGAGCAAAAAGCAGCCAAATCATCCTGCTGGTACTCATTTTGCAAAACTGATGACAAAATTCGCACAAAATTTGCCGCATTTTTTAAACTTCACCGCAAATATTCATTAAAGTTGCAAAATTTCCCCTCAGTTAAAAGACTCAAGTCATTTTCATCCATCTCCCATTTTCCCTTTATCATTCTATTGAATTGCTGCAAAAGTGAATAACACAGCAACGCAGCTAACGAAAAAATGTGCTATAACACTAAGTGGTGAATGATCGGAATATAGGCAAACACATTCATTTTTGGATGAAGGAGTCGGATTTGTTTCGGTGATCGGTAAAACATCAGAGAAAAATGGGTTTGCGAAACTTTGCGAAACACTGATGCGAAATCTGCGATTGTTCAAGTGCGAAAGTCGCGTAGTTTGAGGGATACGTGCAGTTGTGTTTCGGATCACTAGATTAACCACTGCTTAGACACTCAAAAAGAAGACAAAACATCAAATAATGGCATTCCTGCGAGATCAGGATCAAAGAAAAAATTAATAAATTTCACGTCATCTTTAATCGACAATGGCTGATAGAGGGCCAATCGGCAAACTACTCAAACTGAGAATGACCAATAAATTAACAGCAAAATTATGAGGATATGGGATCATTGAATAGCGCAGATTTAGCTCATCGAAGTTCAGTGCCATTCATTTGGTGGTCTATGAGTCGAAACCATCGAACATAAATATTATGCCGCTTCGATGCGTTTTTGCAACGATTTGCAAAAAGCTTGATTAATCACTTAACGATGAGCACAGTCAATGCAGTGGGCCAAAGGAAATAGCACGATATGCGCTTTTGCTTCTTCCTCTAAGCAACTGGCTTCATCAAATACTGACAGCGACCAGCCTCGGCATGAAACTGCTACTCTTGCGAATTGTTTATGGAAAATTATATATAAGGGATTCGTTTTTTTCTAGCCTGAATAAATAACTTTTTCCACATTTAAAGGCCAACATCTCATTCAATCGTTGATAGATGACTGCCCTTTATAGTAGAGGTCATGTCATGATGCATAATTTATGCAGGAAAGTTCCTAATTCAAGTCTTAGACGTATTCGGCTTAAAACTATCGGACAGACGAATATAGATGCACGCAGAGATGATTTCCTATCTTCATACATACAAATTTGCAATTGCGACTAGCAATTATGGGAAAAGCCACAGAGATATAAATTGACGAGAGCTTCCTTCCAATAGCCAAATATGAACTCAAAAGATCTGTGAATTTGTTGACTGCTAGGAAGGCTAGAAACTTATAAAGATGAGGCGAAATACGGTTATTTGGTGCATAATGTTCCATCATAATACGAATACCGATTCAATCATGTCTCAAACATCAAAAGATTTAACGGTTATAGTGCGCAACACTTTAGTGTTAGAATTTTCTTAGATGAACACAAGGGTGTCACTTCCTATGGAGTACAAGCTCTTTACTTCTGATTACCCAATAGCTGCCATCTTTACAAAATGCNTGCTTTAGTGTTAAAATTTTCTTAGATGAACAAAAGGGTGTCCCTTCCTATAGAATGCAAGCTTCTGATTACTCAATAGCTGCCATCTTTACAAAATGCAAAACTATCCAGCTATTTTTGAAATAGGACAAAAATCTAGGATTTCCTTGAAATAAATTGTTGAGAGATTTTAATGGCCTTCAAACAACCTATCGCAATATATATTTATAGGCGGAATCGTTGTCAAGGCTCGTAAGATGCTATTAGTTTTGAGAAATTTTTGTGAGTGACTTATTCAGATGCTACTCTAAAAGTTTCATCTTTGAAAGGGATTTCTTGGAAAGGAGCTAAATATCACCGATTCTCAAAAATTTTTGATGGTTTCCACGAAGTTTTGGCAATGAATCCAAGTGACGATGGCAAATAAGTATCGCACATCTCAACAGAGTTCGACTATTAATTGAAATATTCAAAGAATGGAATTGCATTCACTTCACTTTCATTGCTATGAGATACAACGATCGAAGATCGCTGACCGCAACGTTCAAACTCTCTTCACAAATAAGAGATTGAAATTAGAATGGAAGTACTTCACATCCACACTTGCTTATCACTGAGCTGAAATGCTGCGTTAACATTGAAATGGTTGTGCATTCCATTTCCTTTTTTTTCGACCAAGTCCCGCGATTGTATATTTCCCTTGACTGATCGAGAATCGTGTAGTTGAAAGCTGTACTCGAGACTTTATACGATATTGGCAAGCACACAACTGTTCATTTGACGCTCTCAAGCTTTGAATGCACATTGAGGATGTCAGCTTTTTTGTGTCACAAGCTACGAGCAGCTTTTTGAATAGGGAAATATTAATGGTGTGTGTGTGTGTGTGTGTGTGGGCTCTGCGATTAGAAATGCGTCATGAAAATCACTCTTGGTGAAAATAACTTTGTAGCACATTCAAAAATATCATTTCCTATGAGAGCATTAGGGCTTCTAACTGTAAAATTTTCCGAGCATAGGAAGTGTCGCGAAAGTTATCGCAAGAAAGTGTTCTAAATTACGGCACGTCGCATTTTGGCGGCTGAGGGCTTTTGATGAGCACCCGAAGATCTCATTTGTCAGTTATCAACCACTTACTGATAACTGCATGAGGACTAACGAGGACGAGCCGGAGCTTCTGGCTGCGACAATATGATAGTCCTTATCAGTTACTCTAAACGCCTTACGTTCTAGTCGCTATAAAAACACACCGGTCCAATGACCGGATCTTTTCGGTTTTGTGAGCAGGTCACGAATGCATCTAGGAGTGTTAATTGCATATAGCTACGCTTAGTTGTTAACTAGTCGATGTTTGTGGTGCTATAACGTTGTTGCCAATGTGCTGCAAATAAAGGATTTTTGACATGAAGGCAGACGAACGTAAAGAGAAGCTAGCCTAACTATCGAGCAAGCAAAGTTAGCAATCTAGCACGCAAAAGGGGTTGGCTGGCTCAGTCTCAG
>JAARMF010004023.1:0-15597 GCA_022844705.1 Toxascaris leonina
TTTCACGTCTCAGATATGTCTAACTCTTTTCGAAGTTGATCGAACAATCCTATGTTGTAAAACTTAAACTCATTAGCCTATATGGTAAATGGTGTGCCAATACCATGGTGTATAAACCAATGTTAATGCAAAAAAGCGCATAATAAGCGCACCAAGTCAGAAAAAAACTGGCTAGTTGGATGTAAAGTTCCCATCCATCATATTTTTGTCTCATTACACTGAAAGATTTTTGCGGAATCATCAAATTCGATGAAAATTAATGCAATTATTATGTGAAGCTATACAAATGTTCGAAAAAAAAGCGGAAATACAGAAATGTGGCAGATAGATACTTAGTTGTTTATTCGAATATTGCATTAAAGCGGCACAACCGTTTCGTTGCTGCTGCGATATTTGCAACCTGGACAATAGATAAAAATGAGGATACTATCCTGACCAATTTGAATCCTCAATTCGGAACTTCAGTGTGATTTTGCAATGCATTATGACTTCATGCGCCAGTATTTGTAGATACAAATCTGCCCACCTGTCTGCCTGTTCGGTGATTTCAAACCGGAAACCACTGAAGTTGAGGTTATGGAGTTTGGAGCAGTCAACATATGAATGCATTATTGTGCATGCTTTGTTGCTTCATGATTATTTACAAAGTAGATCGATCAGGATGAATGACACTAAATTGGAGGAAATCATCGCAACTCTAATTGCTATCAGTTCCCCATCCACTTTGTAGTGATACTTGAATTATATTTCCATTGTTAACGTTTGGACAGCAGTGTTGACTCTTTAGCTCAATCGTTATTAGTAATCAAAAGATTTTAGGAAAACGCATTCTTATAATGACTCCCTCTGAAATTTCAATAAATGAGTATCTTTCGGTTAAATTTTCTCTCTCTCTCAAAAAAAAAAAAAAAAAAAAAAAAATACAAGACCACATATGAAAAGTTGAATGTAAATCGTATTGCTCTATAAAGAACAGGAAGTTACAATTCTGAAAAGGCAAATGTGATACACGTTTCAGAGGAGTGATCACAGCTCCGATTCACATCGTATACCTCAATGTGCGCTGCGCTGAATATAAGCCCTTTTCGGGAAGAATTGGAATTGTCTATAGGTGATGAATCCGTAGGTAGCAATTGGGATTGAGAAGAACCAAATGTTTAACACCCATAGGTGTCAACTCATAAGACTCATTGAAAGAGACTCAAAGAACCTCAGAACCGTTGCACCACACTTCACCCATCCCCTCCCCATCCCCACACACACGCACACCCCACACCCACCCCTCACCCCCTTCCGCATAGATCTGCATCAGCTGCCGCGCAACAATTTGGTAGTTTTTAGCTTCAAGCGCTATGCAACTTTGTAGAAAAAACAGTGGATGTTGCACTTATTTATCTCATTTCAGGAATACAATATGACAATGAAGGAAGATCAGGTTTTGTGGCGGAAGAAAAAATAAATACAGCACTTCACTGATAAAAAATTGTTCCACTGCATAAAGTGCAGCGAGGCGTCTGAATTCTCTGGGAAATGCATTTTCCGTTTTAGTGATATACTGATATCCACGACACAAGACTTGCTTGACGCTGGTACTTGTGGGTTGTGGGTGTAGTAGTTTTGGAGAGGGAAGTGAGGATGTATTCGTGCGTGGTCAGGCGTTAATCTAGATATTGTTGTTGAGTATCCGGGAACGTGTATGAGGAATCACCTTCATTCACCTCCTTCTTCAATTGAGGATTTGCTTAGGAAATCCCTAAGTAACTACTCTTATAGTTGAGGTTTTACAGGGTTTGTTCTCGTCTTCTTTTCCCCTGCTGAATGTTTCAGCTATTCTACTGGCTGATCGGGATCAGCCATCTGATGCGCTTTACACTTAGCTACATTTCATGTCTAGGTGCTATAGCTTTAGTCCCTTCACAAAATAGAAGAGGAAAATCCTCTTCCCAAATTTAACTAATGCCTCCTCTGGTTTGCCATCGATTATGCGTTCAGTGTGATCTCGTCCCGGTCATGATTGGAACTTCCACGGGATTTCTTTCTTCTATATTTTGGTGTCCATGTTTTGACGACGTTTTCAAGGACAATTAACGAGCATGATTTGATAAAGGCTACAACTTCGTCTTTTTGCCCATCCCTTGAATTTTATATTCAGAACGACTATCAGTTCTAAATGCATTGTTCTAAGTGTCGACAAGAAGAGTGTATTATGAGAGGTTAAAGTACATGAATATTTTAGGTTGAAGGGGTGTCTTCAGACAATGCTAAAAAATGAAGACGGAGAATTGCGACACTCGAAGGGTGGTATATACACCCGGGTATGGTGTGTGAAATGGAATCATAAAGGGGACGTTCTAGCGAGTTGTGGTGAGGACAAAACTATAAAATTATGGAAGTATATAAATGGTATGAACGTTTTTCTTCATTCCTTAAATATGATTTAATGATGGCTGGGGGGATACATCTCATCATTGACCCTAAAAAAGGTGTTTGGGAATCCGGAGATTTATGCTATGTGAGCTGTTTGGATACGCTGATCGCAGCACGTGTATTTGAAGCTTTGAGCAGTGGCCTGAAGTTTATTGCACAACAAAACACAAAATGTGCAAAATTGCGCGGATCCCTTTATGCATTGGAGCGGCGCAAATGTCTGTTGCGTGAATGTGTTCTGTGGCTGATTGTCTGTAGTGTAGGAGGGATCCCACACTGTCCTTTGCAATCCATCTTGTCCACGCGACTTGGGTTGTATCTTTGCAACTATTCGTTAGTCTACGTTGCGAAACATTGAAGTTCTTGGTTGGATCTTTTTTCCGCATATAGGCGGCATACTGCGTGGATGGTACTGTCTTGACTATGAAAGTTGTGAGCTCAATATGCGTATGGGGCTGTGCATTGCATGGATGATTTTTTCGTGCACAGAAGGCCATAAAACTTTTCCTCGAAACCTTGCCTTCTCTGCCCTCTTCCATCCAACCTTTTAGAGCCGGTTTGCTGAATGCGCAATCTGGATCGTGAACGTGTTTATAGAGATGTTTATTTTGAGTTGATTGGCCAAGAAAATTTGACCATAAACGATTTATTACATTTATTTACAGAACCACCGTATTTGGAGTATTCGTCATCGTTGAGTGGTTCACATACACGTGCAATAAGAAATGTAGCGTTCTCACCATCAGATAAATACCTCGCTTCAGCTGGTTTTGATGCGGTCGTCATTGTCTATGCGCTATTGGAGTTAGTGCTTTCATTCTTTTATTTATTTATTTATTTTTTTGCTGTGCATTTTACGTTGCAAGTGCTGTTCGTGGGGGGAGAGAGAGAAAATCCAGACCCCTCTCCATTCTGTGGCGGAAAGCATACAGTAGACTGATGCGAATTGCGGTTGCTTAGTGTTATAGTGGTGGAAATGCTCACCGAATCTGTTTATCTTCCAAAGCACCAACTCTACCATCGTCCTCGTCATGTGCAGATAGGCTTACGTTCTCAAAAAGGGCTCACTAAATCACAATTGTTCTGACTGAGATTACAGCGAGCACCAAAAAGCTATTCTCAAGTGGAAGAAAGGAGAGAATGGGAAAATATCGGGAAGAAGAAGATTAGGAATAAGTGTGGTTGTAAACTGCAAGTCTGGGGTTGCGTATTCAAGAGCTGAATTTACAGTAATGCCCGAAAATATAGATAACAAAAGAGGGCTAAGCCCATATTTCACTTCGTTTTAAAGCAAGACGACTCATAATTCGATGCAATGTTAAGGTGTTTCTTCGAAATATTATCCTTCAGAGGTTTGTTATAAAGCGTTATTACTTGACAATTTTTGAGTTCATATATATTGCCGTCGAAAATTTGCAAATTATTTCGTCTTTTGGTTAATAAGTGAAGCACATGAAATATTCACTTGCAGTAATACTGAATATTGGACTGTAACATTCCGAGCTGTAGATTCTTTCATGAGTATTCCTTATTTCTGCTCATAAGGAGGTGCTTTTTATAGACGATGCAGAGTTCAGTATAGGAGTTGAGGTTGTGTGATGGAAATGAAGGGAAAGGTGGTGAGAGAAACTTGTTGGAACTACCACCCTCCGAAAATATTCCAGCAAAAATTACGAAACTCCGCAGCAGCGGATAGATCGTCACGGTGTGTGATAGTATTTGAGAGACGGGTGTTAGATTGGTGCGATCATAGGTGTAATCTGTATACGTGGCATGTGTGCTTTCTCTATTATGCTTGTGGTGTTAACATATCGACCCAAAAAATTACTGGAAGTGATCTCTTGTTTGTCACGTCGGAGATGTGCCGTTTTGCCGACATTGCGAAGACATGACAGAATATGCTAGACAGTGAAAATGGCATATCCTATAACATTTTGCGTTATTCAGACTCGTGTATTACTGCCAGGCTTGTTGTGCAATTGGCAAATAAATTTGCAATCTGCTTGAGGAATAATTGATGTCTTTTTGTTTGGTTTGGATGAATGAAGAGGGAACTCATTGCAGTAACGAATATACAGAAGTGGCAAAGTTGGAAGGACATGAGAATGAGGTGAAATGCTGTGCATTCTCGCCATCTGGTGAATTCTTGGCGTCGTGCAGTCGTGACAAAAGTGTTTGGTTCTGGCAATGTTAGTTTTCTTTGTTAGTGCTTTTAGTACTGTTAAGTATTATCGAGGGGGGAAGAGGGTGTGGATGGAATGAGTGTGGCGTTGGCATGACTGATGCGGGCTTCTTGGGAAGTATTCGGATAGGGATGGAGGAGGGGAATCCCTGTAACAGTCTCAGCGACATCCTCCACTAAAAATTCTTTGTTCCCTCGCCTACAGTGCTCAGGATTCAATATTTGCATGAATCTTTCGTTCAGAATGATTGTTGTCAATAGCACAGACACTGCATAAAGATTTTCAGAAAGGATTGCAAGGAAAGGCGGAATTTCATCCAATTATGCAAACTTTAGAGGGCAAAGGTCAACTTTATAAAATGAAGGGTAACATATGCCAAAGCTTCCAGCCATGTGGTATAAAATTTTGCTCACGTTTTAATGTGCAGGTTACAGAAAGTTGTTATATTTGAATTTTGGTTGAAATGGGAATCACTTTCCTTACACCTTTGGTGGGATGTCCATAATCAACAGTTAGTGAGTGTAAGTGACTTATAGGACGTGAGCTGCGAATCTCATTCCAGAATGGAATCAATAGGGCACAGTATATTTCCTTTGGAGGGATTGCAAAATTGGTTTTCATCTCTACGCATCAGAAGCCAGCTGAAGAAAAAGTTTTTTTTAAGACTTCGATGTGCAGAATTCATATTTTAAATCTTTTTTATTTCCTCTAATGAAGCCATGGCTCTCCCTTATGCAGATCTATAGATGGCACTCTGAAATAGTTCTATTATTTTATACTGCACAGTCAGAAACTCATTCAACATATTTGCTTTAAGCAAAAATAACTTAAAAACTAATTAATGTTTGCTGTCATAATTAATTTCTTTTAGTGGATGAGGACGATGATTTTCAAGTTTCTTCGATACTTCAGCCTCATACTCAAGATGTTAAATTTCTTATTTGGCATCCCAATGATGAGGTTTGCATTCAGCTAATTTTATTGTTTTATATTTTTTTTAACGGGTTTCTCTAAATTGCGGAATCTGTCATATTATTGAGTTGATTGAGGAATGAAATTTTTCGGGAGATTCTTCGAGGTTTCAGTGACTTTTTTTGAGGAAGCTGTTGTTTGCGTCAGGAAAAGAAGAGGAACTTGTTTCTATGTAGGATTTTACGTTTATTTTTGAAATAAGATATGTTTTTAATAAGCATTTACTTTAGTTTCCTTCTCACTGTTCCACTTTGCAGGGCTGAAGATTTTTTGAGGGAGGGAGGGGAGGGAGGGAAGAGTTAGAAGCGATTTATCTGGGCTCTTCATGATACGACTATGCCTGAATTTCGTTGATTTTTAAGTCGTAGTTTCATTCGAGTTTTGACAATGGTGCATCCGTATATCTGCTTTGCTCTTGAAATCTTAGGATTGGTGTTCGACTCATCACTACTTTTTTGCGTGTATTTTTTTCTTTTCTATTCTTATCAGAGACGGTGATATGTAACCATATTAGTTTTACTATTTGAAACTAAGAAGCAATGATTTTAGATGAATTAGTGAAAGAAAATTAAGTGTGGGTGATCGACGTTTTCATGATTAATGTAGTTCGCTTGGAAGCGGTTTGTCCTGAATAACAGAAATTACCTGGAAGTTATGTAGAATATCGACAGTAATAAGTCATACTGCTCCTTTTAGTTGGAAACTTTCTTGTATAGGGCGTTCCTAGCCAAAAGCAATTCTTTATGAGAAGGCTATCCTCAAATTCACTCCTCCTCTTGTACAGTCTAATGAATGCCCCATAGCCATCAACATTGCTTCTGCTAGCTATCAACTTTGTAGATGCCTTCTTAGCACTCACAAAAATAAATTTACTCATTCATTAAAGTTAATCCTCAAATGGTGGATTTATCTTTTGCCGTTGCATTGAGAAGGAACTGGGCTTCTATGCCTTGAGAATGCTTCTCGTTATGGGGAAGCAAATCATTGCTGGAAAGAAGATTGCGTTAATGAATGATATTACATATTTTATTGATAGAATGATACTTCGATGTATTTACAATAATACTTTTTTCATGGAATTTTTGTTTGTATGGCGAATATGAGTTGTTTATTGGACACCGCAGATCTTATGAACGAGAGGGGGGGGGCTTATTGAAAATAGAATACAGTAACACTGATATCATTTTGCAGTTATTGGTTTCATGCAGTTATGATTGTTCGATAAGGTTCTATCGGTACGATGGAGATGACTGGATTACACAGCAAAAGATCGATTCCGCACATGAGTCGACTGTTTGGTCGGCTGACTTTTCCGCTGATGGAGAGTCATTGGTGACAGTTGGTGGTGATTCTGTTGTGAAGGTTAGTTGCGGTTTTTTAGGATATTTGGGATGCATTGAGACAGGAGGTGATTGGTTATCAGCATGACTGGTTGAATCAGCGTGACAGATTCTATGTGAGATAACCCATTTGTTTCATCGAGTGGGGCAAAAGAAGAACCATTGAAAGCACGTCTGTGTTAATTAAGTTTTCTAATGAAGGCGTGACTATAATTGAGTTGTTATGGAGATTCGATAAGAGGGAGGGGGTAATATTTTACGTTGATTAGTATTTCAGAATAAAATTAATTCCCATGTAATAAAGCGATTTTCGTGAAAACAATGTTGCTGGCTATCGACTTGTATAAGTGAACAAAGACCAAGATTTTTTCAAGGTAAAAGGCAATACAGCCTTCACTTCCCAAGGCAATACAGCCACTGAGGGTGTTATAGGCATACTAGATTTTGTTAAACAAAAACCTCAACAACTGAGCGTCGTATCTTTTCCGTAGTAATTTATGGTTCACGTTATCTGTGAACTCTTTCGGTTAATCTGATCTGATCCCTTATCATTCATTCCCTGCTACGCTATGAGTTTCAGATATGGAGAAGAGAACGAAGCGATTCAGCAATAACATCAAGTACATGGCAATGCGCGCTATATTATAAAGCGGATACAAGGTGGCCTCTCTATTCAGTGTCGTGGAATCGTCTCAGCGGCATTATTGCCGTTGGTGGAGGTGATAGAAAGTTGAGGTAAAACACTGATTATATAACATCTCTTGCTGCAGAATGATGTGAATAGTCGAGTGTATGATTGTGGACAATTCGCTCTTTCAAGACACAATGTCCATTTGGAAGAACGGAAAGTTCCCATTATCCCAATTCATCGAATCATGTTATTGACTTCATAAAATTGACATCCTTGAGGGTTCGGAGTTAGGAAGGGGATTCACTGTGTATAGGATATGTATATGACTTTGGGCTATTTATAGCATATGTCGTGACTCGAAAGTATTTTCTCTATTGCTCACTAGCATCTGAATCCTTCCTTACAAATATTGTTGGGCAAGGTATGAGTGGTGGAGTGGGAGGGGGCAGGATTGTGTATTGCATAACTTTGCGTCATCTCTTTTACACTCAACACTCCAGCTCATGAAAACAGCTTCAGTTAAAGTAGCACATGCAAGTTGAGCGACTGATATGGCATAGGGCAGGAGCTGCTACTCTTCGATCTGCTCAGACAGTTAATCAAGTAAGAGCCAGCTAGCGTTATCGCATCGTTGTTGACTCACCCACATCCGCAGAGTGTGCTGGTTTAAAATTGATGGGTCTTTATCACTTCGTTCATCGCTTTCTGTCCGCTTTCTTATAGGTCATATCTGGAGAGAGAAATGAATGAGCGAAGTAGCCGATAGGAGGTACACAAGCTGTATACGTAAGCATTTAATAAATAAGGATGGGAGGCCGTGTTCAGTTGTATGGCGCATAGTGGTTTCACATCAGCAAGCCAACATGGAGATACCATCATCTTTGAAAGAACTTATTCTCGTCCCTTCCGCCTCCTCCTCCCCCCCCCCCCCCCCCCTCCTCCACTTCCCACTCATATCATGACCCTTTCTGCTTACTTTCTAGTGTTTTCAGTACATATCAATCACATGTTGTCTCATTTTATGTTGCTTATTTGAAAAAAGGAAGATAACCCATCTCAGGTTTGCGAAACAAATGAGGAAGCATGATGTAAGAGTTGGGCACAATGTGCACTTTTATATACCATTTACCAGACCAACCACTTCCACAATTTATCAAGCCCCTTTATCATAGTTCATATTAATGTATCGACAAAGACTTTCATGTGAGAGGCTGCCTTATCACTTATATGATAACAATCAACCGCCGTTGTGCTCTGATGTCAGTAGTACCCGAAGCGAAGTCACCAGATAAAGCAACATACACAGATATGACGTTGTCTTAATGCGTTTTTATGAAAGAAAATTGCATGAGGAGAAAAACTGAGAACGTTGCTGTATAGCAGATTCTGCTTGAGGAGCTGTCGGCAGTCACACGTCAATGAGTGATCCCATCTTGGCTACCATCTTGCAATGTTTACAAACAAATATATTCGTAGGGGTAATTTGTTATAAAGCAGTTGGTATATTGATGTTCAGATTTTGATTCATTGAAGTAGTGATCTTTTGATTGATCCTTTGAAAGACGTTGGTCACGAAAATACTTTTTAGTGAATTGTAGAATATTAAAGAAGTAATGAGAAAGCTAACTTCAGATTACTTCGACTTGAGGAATCGGAAGGCGATTCGACGCTTGTGGAACACGGAACGAAACGAGTGTTCTCATCGGAAATCAATTGCGTTGCATGGAGTCCATCTGAAATGAATTTATTGGCGATAGCGATGGACGATGGTCGAATACTAATGTTAAGCGTTGAATTGTGATACGATGTTTTAATTGTATGCATATCTGCCTCTCATCCAAAATTTTCGATAAACATTAAGGTGGATTATTTTCACTTTGCGGCTAATTGATTGGCAAGCTGTCAGTGATCACCATAACGTAGTGAAATTGGAGTTGTCAGAAGTGTTTTTGTAAGGAATTTTAATAGCAAGCATTAACGGTCTAGTTATTTTGATTGAAAAAAAAGTGCCGAAAGTTTTATTTCTTTTGGAGAGTTTTCTCTAGAATTTCTGAATTTTTACGCTTCTTATTAGTGGTTCTCAACCGCTGTCTCAGTTTTTCGATCCTTGTATATCCTCGAATGGTAGCTACTTTCCGGAACTTCCGAAGTTTGGGCCTCAGTGAGAGGGAGAGGTGAAGGAAGAGCGGTGTGGTTCTGTATAGTTTTTAACTCTCGTTTTTAAGATTTGCTCTTACATCGATTGTGTACAGTATTTGTCTTTAATGTTGTCACTGTCATAATTGCACAAAATTTTTGATGATATATTATTGGATGGAAGGGGTATACGATACGATGATCGCACTTCAGCAATAGTGATTCGGATCGGCAAAATAACACTACAAAAATTTCAACGCGAAAGATCCAATTTTAGAGACAACATAGACCAGTGGAAAATGTTTCTTTGACTTCCATGATACGTTCCAATTGTGGGGCTTATCAGCAGATAAGCTCTTGCGAAGGGTGAAAATCGCTGTCGGAATTCGAGATCAAGTTGAACTATTAAAAATTTATGATTGAAGACTGCTTTGCATATTCTTTTGATTTCACTGCTAGATTGTACGAGTGAGTAGGCTAGTCATGATTCGTTGATGGTCGTGACATGGCCTCGAACTGTTGTCCTTATAGCTAATCATTATGCTAGCGGAAAGTGCCCATATTTCACTGGCTGTGATGAAGATTTGGTGGAAATAAGTATTTGCGTTTTTGCCGTTTAATGAATTGTCTTGTATAATATTAGGAGGTATATAACTATTACAGAACATTATCTTTTGTTAAAGCTATAGGTTTCTATTGGTTTTTCTTCGATAATTAGAGTACTTATATACCACTCATTGGACGTATCGCTTTTGAGTATCAGTCATTCGGCGATACGTGCTTATTGTGTTGTCTCTCAAAGCGTTGCCTTAGTAGAACTGGGCGAAAGTATTTTATGAAGTGATCTGTTTTGAATTCAATATTGGAAATCATAACATTGTTGGATTCGGTCTTGGGCGAAGGGGGAGGGGGGATATTTTCAGACTTTTTGATTTTAACTTTATTTATTCTTTAATTATTTTTCAAATCGGTTCTAAACGATATGCCGCAGTGGTCGTCGAGTAATGAAGAGCGTTCACTTCTGATAATAAGGTATTGTTGAGGTAGTCGGCGAATGAAGAGTGAGCATGGCTTGTCCGTTTTTGACCAGCTGATTAATCTGCTTGTTTCGGAGGAAGATTTTTATTACGGAAAGGATGCTTCAAATATATATTCCGCAATGAAGGCTAGGATTGTGGTGTCTGCATGTTTGATTGATGCACTTTTCTTGTTCCACCATATTTTTCACCTATAGTTAGGTAAAAGGAGGCGAGGTGGGAGATGGAATGGTGAGGGAAGGTGAGGATGGGATTTCCTAAGACTGTTCTTTCATGCCTCATTTTTATAGCGGCTAGATATTCATTGTTGAATCGATATGAATGCTTTCTGTTTTATTAATATTTTAATTATGTGATATCATTTATCGATCACTGAGATGTCAACTGATTTCTTTCAAATAAACACTTTTATTTTAAGCTCATAATTAAACGAATGAAGGTGATTGCATCGATATGCAAATGTTCTGGTGATCAACGGGGCTACAAAGAGATCGCCTCATTTTACGCTCCCTACTTTCTTCGTTCTTTCATCCACTAAAAATGCAACACAATATTTATACTTTCATAAATGCATAATCGTCTATCCGCTAGTATAAACCTATAAGTTGCAAGGATTCGTTGGGGAATTTTCGAATTTTTTTTCAGCGCAGAATGATCGCTTAAATCTTTGATCACTTCGTTTCGATTGACGTTCGCTGTCATAGCTTAAAAGCGACATAAACTGGTCTAAAGTAAGTTAGATAAATCCTAAGAGAGGAATTTCGACCGATCGGTTCACTGAGATAGCGCATTATCGAGGCTAACAGTTCAATTTAACCAATATCAGTTCACGTTTGAATCACTTTTAATCGATAGTCTTTTTATATGGCCATGAAACTTTTGCACTTTGTGAGAGCTCTTTTGCATCAAATACGCCTTTTTCCAGTTCAGTGTAATGCACAATATGGCATTAATCAGTATTCCGCCTATTTTCGTGGTGTTTTTGTGCATGTTTAGGGTTTGCACATACAAGAGAACATGAAGACACATAATAAAGAGGTATAACCAATCTTAGATTCGCAAAGGGTCCGGATCGGTTCTAACGTGGCCATATGTGAGAAGTTTAGCATGGTTAGCTGAAGGGATTGAATGGATATGGTATTTGAACGTAACTACACTGGTTGGGCATGAATGAGGAGCCGTCAGATCGTGACATTCCGACTTTTTTGTAGTAAGGAAGTGATATTAACAAACAAATGAAATATGCCTTCATTATAGACGACGGCATGCTCAAGATCTTTAATTTTTCTTTTTTTCTTTTTCATGAGTTTTCGGTGAGCGAATACGATGGAGCATTTGATGAATTATATAACATTTGCAATATCATTTCATGAGGCAATTATTACGTTAGAGGATTTTAGGTATTCTAAATGTTGAAGGCACATTTAAGAAAAACGCTAAATTATGCGGAGGTGATTATATCGTCAAGTTGAGTCGTATAATTTTCTCACTATGATTGGTCTCGTGGTATTGTGTCGATCGATATTGCAAACGAGTGGTGGCTATATTAAGTGTGATACTGTAGATATAAAAAATGGAATTTCTCCCGATCAATGCAAATGCTTCGTTTTTTGATAGAAATGCTTTTCTTCGATGCCAAGTTTCACATCAATGTTCCTAACTGTTTCATCATTCGTTTGGATTGGGTAATGGAGGTCAATCTCCGAACTCTTTTCTTTTTGGCTGCCGATCTGATTGCACTGCTAGCTTTAATAAGAAATATTCGTCACTATGATCGTTGAAAGTTTTTTGAAGAAATATTGTGTAATTTCAGGAGAATGTATGATGCGTCAGTTAGTAATGACGGAAGGCCATCCTATTTACCGGCAAAGGCGATCCTCCTAACCGACAATCATAGGGAAGTGAACCACGTAAAAGAGCGATTGCCGGTGACCTATTAAATTTGTTTTAAGGGTATTATTCCGGAAGAGTATTCATCTAGAAAATCGAACAATCCGATGATAAACTAACAGAATAAAAAAGAAAAAAACACAAAAATATTCTTTCTCATTCTCTATTCCTTTCGAACGCAGTCGAAAATCAGATTTTTGGAGATGGAATAAACTTGTTCTGAACTTTTACGATGCAAATATATATTTTTCATGAGAAATTTCTACATTTATCGCTAAATATTTGCATTTATTAGCAGTGCTACTTCCAATTTCATTTGAATTTCCTCAATTCCCATGTCATCCATTGATCATGAGTAGTTGAGGCGAATATCCGCTCACCGTACGAATGACCTTCGTCTATAAAAAAATATACAGTTCGCACGATAGGCTCAAGTTTTTCCAGTTGTTTCCAGGTGAATGAGAAGGAGAGGAATAAAGGAGCGCATTGTATAAGTCATTTGAGGGGAATGATTTTTAGTTTTGCAGCATATCGGTTCTTTCGATGGCTATCCGCAGTGTCATGTACATATTGCTGAAAGTATTGAAGTGCATAGGGCTAATATCGTCGATTATGAGGAAGGGCATACCGAATTGCTATTCAAAGTAAGCTGTTTTAATTGGCACATAGAAGATTGTTAGGCACAGGTTCGGATTGGTATAGCAGGAGATAGTGGTCATGGGGTCGACGCATATAGCCAACCACAAGTAGATGCGTACGTTCTTAACTAGCGACATGGCCATGGTCATTTATGTATAACATCGTCGCAACAAGTCTACAATGCTTGGTGCCTTACGAGTTATTCAATGTATAATGCAGATTCTTTTCAAGCCGCAACAGATTGAAAAAGGAGACCTGAGATATTGCAACGCGTTTCGGAGCTTATAAAGAGGGACATAAAAAGGCAACGTCGAAGGCGGTGGTAATACCCCGTGTTGGAACTGAACGTAGCATTGTGCCTATGGGCCCATAACCTGTAAAGCAGTTATATCACATGCTTCCAAAACTGAACCATTATTCGGAATATAAAATATATGGGAATGTTTTCAATGCATCGGGAAAGCATGAAACACTGATAACACGCGAAACTGTTTATCGGCAGTATTTGTGCGATCTATGAATGTAGTTGTTGATCAAACTGCTGAAGTATCTATAAACTGACTTGAAGTGGCGGTCGATGTCATTTGGCAGCAGGATTGTCGGTCTTTACTGGAGAGATGAGGGCAAATTTGTTGAATTTCAGATAAAATGATGATAAAAGAGGAATAATACTAACTAAATAGTACGACTACAATAATATGATTGAATTTGCAATGAATTATAATTTTGATGATTTGTGTTGACGCTTGAAGAATTAAGGACATTTAAGAAACAATCGTTAATCTTGTGAATTTGGCGCTGATGGAATTGACAACTTTTTATGGGGGTAATTCCTTTGTTTGATGAGATAGCAAGGAAACGAATATTGAGGGGGGAGGGGGGGGGGGGGGGATAGCCTACTGAGCCAATTGTCGTTTCGAACTCTCGCTATCAGACTCGCACCCTTGCAATGTACACGTTGGGTCGTTGTGACCTTCCCAACGCTGAGTGCCTCTGAGTTGAAATTATTTTTCGATATTCATAACGATATCTATCGAAAGCTGAGTTTTTTCAATTCGTTAAAGGCGATGAGAATCGATTAAATTGTATTTTGATGGTATACCCTCCCCATAATGCAGAACGAAAGTACTCGGAAAAGATGCAATGAATTGTATGCATCTAATGCTACTGCTATTTTTCATTAATAAAGGCATTTCTTCTATGAAATGAGAATGCCTCAGGCAGTCTTAAACGATATCGCGGCGTTTATAACTTTATAACGTTATAGTGTGCAAAAATGCATTTTTCTTTGTTCCCTAAAAGTTATAAAAAAAATTTATTGTGGTCGAAAATGTTTTTGTTTGAATCTCAGATTGTGAATTGATCCGAAAGCCTCTTTGAAAGGGCTGATAGAGAACCTCCTAAAATTGTGCCTAGCCATAATGAAGCAAGAATCTTCAATTATACACATTTAGATCAAAGTATATCAACAACCCTACAATTTATATCGGTTGTACGTTATATGTAAGTTTAATTTTATCGAAAATATCTCGTTTTTATCTCAGTTGATGAATGGATTTGATAGAGTTTTCATTGCTCTTCAAAATATGCCTATTCTGTCTTTCAAATCTTAGTTCCTCACCGTATATTGTCATTGCAACGATTTTATTGGTGGAGTATCGCTCGTATGTGTGGCTAATTCTACCACGCCCTCGCTATTAAATGCGATTGCGACACTTCTTGTCTTTACTTTGCAACAAGCGGATGACATCCGATGGAATGGAAAATTTCGCTATCACAAGCTAACAATGATTCGCAGCCTCAAACTTTAAAACCCTCTCTTTTGGCATCAATTTTTTTTTCTCATTTCGTCTCCTTTTTTCCCACAATTTTTTTTCTGACCTTAGCTCAGAATCAAGCTATAATTTACGACTTTTCGTCCTTCTTCCCGCCTATCTCGGAATTGATGAGAAAGAATTTCGTCTATGCTTTGCATCAAAAATTTGAAGCAAAGTTTTGTATGGCAAGTTGCAAGCAAAGAGATAAATAATTGACGCAAATTGGTGAACTATTGGGGTGGGTAATGAAATGCCTACCGAACGGCTCAAGTGAACAATATTGCAGATGAATGCGTCATCATGGAGAGATTCGTTACTGAAAATGGTATCCGCATTTGAGGTACACTGCTGTGGTGCATGGCGATTTGGCGATCCGCACACTCCACTCTTGCAGATCAACGATCATGGCTTCTTCACAAGAGATTGCATGTGTGTCGTTCAACAGATTTTTATTTTAGTAGTAGAAAAATTAATAGTGCAATAATGGATGCGATCGGGGAAGGTGGGGGGGGGGGGGGGGGGGGG
>JAARMF010004024.1:0-13510 GCA_022844705.1 Toxascaris leonina
GCTAATGAGCTAGCGCTTCTGCAAACCCTAGAGAAGAGAAAGTGATTTGTCCTGCAGGATTCGTACCTGCGCCTACAGATGTAGACTGCGACCGGAACGCAGCGCCTTAGACCACTCGGCCAGGGGCACGATCTGATCCAGAACGCGGAATCTCCTGAAGCGGACGATGCTTAGCCTCGGTTGAACGAAGAGAACGGAATGCAATTTCGCCCATATCCCACAATGAGCGGAAAAGATTGGAGGATGAGGGGTTCGAACCTTCGGCTTCTCGCATGCAAAGCGAGCGCTCTACCGCTGAGCTAAACCCCCATTTCGCCAAACAGATTATTTGACTGCAAACTGCAGGTACGTATTATCCCTAGAAGACATCACAGCTTCCAAGAGAACAGAGTTCCTCTTCAAAATGGTATAAACGCGCCTAGCACAAAAATCCTGCCCGAAGAAAGGCCATACTGGAGATGTAGCGGATTAATGTCCGCCGCAGGATTCGAACCTGCGCATACAGATGTAGACTGCGACCTGAACGCAGCGCCTTAGACCACTCGGCTACAATGCGGGATCTCCTGAAGCGAACGATGCACAGCCTCGGTTGAACGAAGAAAACGGACTGCAATCTCGCCCATATCCCACAATGAGCGGAAAAGTTTGGAGGATGAGGGGTTCCAACCCTTGAGTTCTCGCATGCAAAGCGAGCGCTCTACCGCTGAGCTAAACCCCGTTTCGCGTCACGTATTATTTTACTGGCAACTGCATGCACAGATTATCACTAGAAGACATAGTCGCATTGATCACGTTTAACGGCTGCGATTTCATCGATTTCGTCGTTGTCCTATCACTAGAAGACATTATCACTAGAAGACATGGTCGCATTGATCACGTTGAACATCATCGATCACGTTGAACATCGATGCAGCTGGCAGTTTTCCCATCTTTCTCGATCCTGAACTCGCCGCGTCCAAGCAGTGGCATGTGGAAGTCGAAACCCCATCTTGTTAGCAGTCTGGCGCGTTCTTGCTTCCCATATTTCTGTGGCCAGTAGGACATCGCCTGGTGGCCGGCCTGCTGGCGACGAAAGTTTTGGTTATTCGGAGTTTCCTTCTCCTAGCCTTTCTTCTTCCATGAAGTACCTGCAAGGCAGCAGGGGCTGCGATCTTTTTCGGCGGGTCGTACTCGCCATGATGCGAAAGTGTCATTGAGTAACGTGACCATTTTTTTAAGTGTTGGCGCGCCACTGCCAACACCAGTCACACCCTGATGAATTTCGCCGTCGGTTGGTTCACGCCTGCTTATTCTGCATATTCGCAGGCGACCGTCATATCTGACGGTCCTTCGCGACCCTTCCACCGCATCGAGCTGAGCGGTATGAAACCGACCGCTCAGCAGCCGCCCAACGACACCGACAACAATTGGTTCACGTCGGTTGGTTCACGCCTGCTTATTCAGAAGACATAATACTTTCAAGAAAAGGGATTTCCTCTCCAAAACGGTATAAACGTGCCTAGCACAACATTCCTGCAGCGAAGCCAGGCCACAGCGGTGATTCAGCGCATTAGTGTCCGCCACCGGATTTTATCCTGCGCATTCACATGTAGATTGCGACCTCAACGTAGCGGCTCAGAACAATCGGGTGAAGGGAGGGGTCGCGCACAAAATGTGATCCCTTCAGGCGAATCCTGTGAGGGATCATTACATTGAAGAGACGAGGTTTTCTTGAGGCTTTTTTTTTGGTTGGATGAGCAGAATGTATGGAGCAGGAGATTGAAGCATTGATTTTTGCACGAGCGCAAGTGAGTGGTCCTCGATATGCTCTGTATCTTATGGGCAGGGCCGGCAGGTGGGACAGATATCTGCTTTCGCTACTTGTGTCGCATTTCTCGAATTTCTGGCGTTAAACATTAGATTTACAGGTCGCTTTAGAGAAGCAGAGATTTGACAACTGTGGCCATATGCACGTCCTTGTTGGTTGGCAAGACGAAAACGCTAAATTTGCGGTGTTAAATGGGATTTTGGTTTTACGATATCTGTGTACAAGCGAACGTCAGACCATATTTTCGCGGTTACCCCGTGCACTGTGTGTTAGGGAATGCTTTGAGTGGTTCCGGGTAGAGAAAAATAGGAACGAAGAAAAAGAAATTACTCAACCCGGTTTCACATTCTCTTTGTGAATTGAGCTCCATTAATTGTAACTTGTCTATTTCGTCCATTTTATGGTTGGATTTGGAGATCACTTGCAAAAAAAAAAGATGTAGAAGATTAGATCGTCGCTATACCCACCGTGGTTGTCTTAGACACTTGCATTTTCTATACGCCTTGCCAGGATTATTCCTGCTGGAGAATTTTTGCGAACTCTCTAGGTAAATGCCTACGCCCCTCGAATTGCTTCAGGTTTCTCAATTTTCTTCCACATTTCCAGATTTACCCTGGCTTTTTATGCGTATATGAACCCTGATTATTCCAGCCAACTTTCTACTTCGTTCCTACTGATACCATAATTTTATCAAGCATGAGACCCATGGCACACGTATTGGACATAGCATGTAGCGAACATGTTCATCAAGTTACGATCATATTTCAGGTGAACTATTGCATATGCTGCGTTCCATGGCGATCGATTACTGTAAAGCGAATAACATTGAATCGCTCGTAGATTTCGAATCTATGGGCAATACGTCGCAAATAATTCTTGCTCAACTTTTTCAAGCCGTACTGCGCTTCTATGAAGACAATGAGGCGGATGAAGAAAATAATAATTTGCCGCTGCTATCTTCGCAAATAACCTCAACACGTCAAACGATGATAGAACATGCACCCGTGAGTATTGTTCAAACAGTCAACTTTAAATTGTGGTAATTGGAACAGCCTGATGATTGATGGAGAGAAATCTCTTTCAGGAAATCAGAAATAATGAGCTAGAACGAGCAGAAATAGCAGAAATAATTACTTCCTTTGCTGTTTTCTTCCATTGCTAACAATACTTTGAGAGACTGTGCTTTGTGGGAGATTCTAGAAGTGTACAACGTTCAAAAGCTCAAAAATGCTGCGAACACAGTATCTATTTTCCATGTGAGTTCAGAGGTCAATTAAAATTTGTCTCAACAATAAATTGGTCGAAGTTGGTCTCAAATTAGTAAAATGTCTTCCAGCAGTGGCTTTTCTAAATCAACAGCAATAGAAAAATAACTCTGCCACAATCATCTCTTCTTACTGCCGGCATATGCAAAACGCGCATGTCAATTAACTCATGCTCGCAAGTTTGTACCAACTGCCAATATAACCTTTCGTTTTTCATGTACTTCTCTTCACACTATAGACTACTATAAGTCATGCTAATTGGAATCCAGCTGTACCACACGTAGCTGGACCTAAGTGCTCAAAAGCAGGGGTAAGATTTTTGTCCCCAGGTCCAGAAGTTTGGCTTTACTCGAGAAACCCTGCAATACTCTGAGTTTAGTTCACATCAATGTTGGTGAATGCAAACGTCCTACAGCTCTATAAAGTATTACTACAACACCACTACCCGCTTATTTCTTTCATTCCGTTTCCCCACTTGGTTGTGGTGGTTGCCTATATCGCTTCATCCCTCTAATATTGTTTATTTCTTAGCTATATGAAATCAGTACTTGCAAACTGTTACAGCATACCGATCATGATGAACCCATTACAGTGGAAATGACAATTGCAAATTGCGAGCATTTCTTTCTGAATGCCTGATATAGGAAATCCACCAATAACCAATTCTTAAAGGATAAACAAGCAAGATAGACAGAAAGATAAGACGCACGCTAAAGAAGATTTGTCTTAGCCATCTTACAGCATGAGAGGCCGAAGGGGAAATTTTAAATGAACCTGGTCGATATATTCGACTGTTTACAAGTAATGTGTTTCGAACTGATAGATGAGTTGAACTAAGCCACGCGAATTATGCAAAAAACTGTTTAAACTTCAGGACGAAGAAACAAAAGACGACTCCAGTGATGACAGCAATAATAACGACTCCAGTATTTGCAGCGATCAATGCCATCATTCATGCTCTACTGATCAGCAACATTCTTCCATTCTGGTATGCTCAATACGGTGGCTCCTTTTCTTTTCAGCCTGTTGGCTTGTGTCAGCATCTGTTGGAACATTAGGTGATGTATTTCAAAGGCTCACGATATATGCGTCGTGCGAATAGAAAGTAACCACTACATTCGGGTGATAAAGAATCTGGGTTACATAATGGCAATTTGTGTAAAGAAGGGTGAGTAGCCAAAAAAAAATCTCTGTCGCTTTTCACTACGCATCATCGGAAAAAAATGGTCATAATTAGCTTGAGAACTCTGTGTTGTAAAATAGCTTTCGCTAATGAGATCGCATTGGAGCTTTTCTTCTCGGATGTCCCAAATAACTCGTCCACATCTCTATCGTTTCTCCCCGTTTCATTATATCCAGTCTCCTCATCTTATCAGAATGTCTTTCTTTGAATCTTTTCGGAGCTGGCCTTCAGCGTATTCGGTATGTTGTTCCAGCTGCAGACCTCTTCATTGATTATCCACGATCCGCTCAATCTGCTTTGTCTAATTCACGTCGCTCCACTCACATTCTACGAAGACAACCTTAACCCCGAAGACAAGCTTCTGCAACGTTTTGTTCGTTGCGTGACATGACTGCATTGTGCTAGCCACCTCCACTCTACCGCTATTCACAACTGAAGCAACTGCTGACAACCCTTCTCAAAAGCGACAAAATCGATAAAAACCGATAACTCCTGATCAATAGGGACCATTTGAATAAAACAACACCCTTAAAAAGTGATGCATGTGCGACTTCATCAGCCAACCATTCTGAATTGACAAATAAAATCACCAGACAGACGTAGACACAAGAACTTCTGCACATAGAAGACGCCGCCTTACAATATGCCTTCGAAAACGCGTTGCAGAATGTACATAGTATAGTGACTATTCACAAAAGAATTAACTGAGAGTCCTAGTCGGGAAGAAAACATGTTGAGTTAGTCCGTGTAAAAATATCCATTATATGGCGACGAATTTGTAATGTGTCACAGAGGCCGCTGAATGACGATGCGGTTCCTAGGAGATAATAAATAAAGGTAGTAAAGATGTCGTGGCTGAGAGGTAGTCTGAAAAATGCGATGCCGGAAATGTGGAGTCCTTTCATTCACGATTAAATATCGTTACCTAGAAGAAAGGAAATCTTTATTATGACATGATGTTAGCAGGGCGAATCAATCAGCCCGTTATAAGCGTTGGAAACGCAATTTATGATCACTAATGAAATCATCCCTCCTGGCGGTAACCGCCGATCCTCCTCCAAGGCTCTTACCGCGAAACCTCTCGTCATGAACCTCCATGCTTTCCCCGAGTAGCAGCACGCAGTGAGTGAAAACTGACTCGATGTTATGTTAGTTGATAACCGTCCTGTTTGCTGGTTGTAATAACATGTTTTCAGTCCATCAAAAC
This sequence comes from Toxascaris leonina, assembly GCA_022844705.1. Classification (NCBI taxonomy): domain Eukaryota; kingdom Metazoa; phylum Nematoda; class Chromadorea; order Rhabditida; family Ascarididae; genus Toxascaris; species Toxascaris leonina. The sequence continues at coordinate 5,463 of JAARMF010004024.1, forward strand.
TCTGGAGCTCTTCTTTCACTAGGCGCAGTTATCCATTCCTACGGTCTCTTTTTGTAGTTCAGCCTTATTGCCCTATCGCATTTTCCTTACCGATGTTATCACATGTCGTTTGTTTGTTTATGGATGTATTTCGCTCTCCAAAATTTTTTGGGTAAATTGAAGGTTTCGCGTCATCACTTTCAAGGTAGAAGATACAGTGTCCCCTTTCCTAAGATTTACCTTCCCGTTTTCGCCTTGCGAATCGCAAACAGGGCTTTGTGCTAAATCTCTTTAAAATATCTTTGTGACGCAAACCTTTTGCAAGGTTTCTGCATAATATTATTATAATTTCACACCAGGTTTGCCGGTGTTTCATGTTCGTTTAAGCACAATGCATATCCTTTCCCCTCGCCGTTTTTCTCGTATAAATGCGTGCAACAAAGGTATAATTACCGAGGATTGAGGTAGTGTTACTGATCCTAGACGAATTTGTATGAAATAGTGGTGCCACAAAGCACGCCCGAAGAGACCGTGGTTCAGTAATGATCGACCTTGTACGAGGAACGCGATGTGATAAAGACAGAAGCGGCCACAGAAGTTGACCACATCCGCATTGTGCCAGAAGAGGTTTCGGTACAACGACGATCAGGGGATGCGGTGCGCTAAGCGCGCTACACGGATGAGTGGGAGCAAGTCTTTTCGTAAAACAAGGACGAAGGACTTGCTCTACTTGGTCGACAAATGCAGACCCACAGCGAGTGTCGAAGAATATAAAAGAGGATTTTACGCCTGTGAACTGATTTGGCTGTTAGCATCTGTGTCGTTCATTATCTCTTACTCAGCTGCAGTTGCTACGCCGGAAGTAGCTGATACAAGAAGTGGATTTCGAAAAGATGGGCATGGATATTCCCGAACGCGCCAACAAGGCTACATCTTGACAAATTCTCTGCGCGTCCAACGAAATGTGTCGGTGGTGCCACTGTTCAACATGAAAAGTGACCATACGCTGCTATACGCAAAAATCCACATTGAGGAAGCTGATAAATTTGTTAAAATGCCGCCTATAACAACTATTGAGGAATCCGAGTTCACAGCGAAGATTGCTGCTGCCTTGTGGGAGAAAAATGGTGACATAAAAGAAGACTGCCGCTGTCTTCTCGTGATTTTAAAATCTATTGCAAAGCACGGAACGAAGACAGCCGAGCAACAAGGATAGCAGGTGCACGAGAGCTGATGGAAAGCAGGAGAAGGATGGGGAGGGATAGAAAATGGCTTCTGGAATAATCAATACTCTGCAAGACGATTAGAACTCGGTTGGAAGAGGACTTCAAAGAGTACTGCAGAAAGGACTTTTGGAAGCTGGCGAGAAAGTGCAAGCGTAAACAATGTAAGAGAAGCTTAGCGTTCTACAGAAATAACATCGCCGCATTGAGGAACACTGCCGATGAGAGGGCCATGACCAGAACTGAGATAGAAGTAGTCTGTAAGGAATGGCGACCCGAGGACGTGACGACGTTACATGTGCTACACGAAGGAACGGGAGCAATCTCTTTGTAAGACAAGAATGAAGGATTTGCTTACTCTTTTGAGAAATGCGAACCACAGCGAGTGTCGAGGGGTTCGATGAGGGATTTGACAACTGATTTGGTTGTTCTTGTTTGCGTCGTTCATTTTTATTTTGAAACTTAGAAATTCTGTGATTTGTTGACCTCCTCAACAGAGGTCACCACACATAGAACACAAAGCTAAGGAGTCGGAGTATCTTCATCTTTCCGTCGAATAACTGCTTCCAGAAGTGTTCATTGGTTCAATTCAGTTTTGTCAACGTAGGCAGGCACCTAATGTACGCTTACTTCCTAGTTTATGCGAAAGATCGTCCGAAGGTAGGCCACGTAAAGCTTTCATAGTCACGTCTTAGCGCCCACTGCTATCGTTGAAATGCCTCGTTCTCGAAGCAACAACTGTCAACGAGGCGGACGAGAACATACGTTTTCCTCTACATCCCCCAATCACAGACTGACCGCTTGCATGATTATTCAAAGACAACGGAAAGTACGTAGAAATACTTTCATTTTTGGAACAGTTCTGCAGATACGGATAGTAAGCACCAAATTTTGTCACCACATGCTTCCTAGTTCATCAGCTAGGATGCGCGGACAGCTTACTGAGTGCTGCATGGTTATTCCTCTTCCCAACAGTAACTAATAATCGAAAGTCATGATTATAAAGACTGACCTGCCCGCTTCCCTCCATTCTGTCAGCATGTCGCCTGTGTCGTCGAATTCTTTTGTGGTCCTTTCCTTCAATCGAACGCCTACTATCTTCTATCTTTTCTGTTCACGTGCACATTTGGCCATCTGAAAGATAAATAACGAAACTTCTTTTCTTTAATTCGTGTGCAGCGTGAGGTTGTGTTGCTCAAGCGAAGACAGCGCGAATCGCAAATACATGAACGCAATGTGAGACAATAAACGATGTGAATGCCGCAATAAAAGCTCTTGAATGACTTCTCCCCTAAGGTTGCTCGTGAATCATTAATGCTTCTGTAGAAAGCACGACAGAAACCAGCCAATGAATCTAATAAAATACAAGTCGCCGCACGCTGAGATTCCAGGAGTTCAGACTAGTAATTGTCATCTTAGTATGAGACCTTGACGACTAGTAATCATCAGACCTTTTGTGGAAAGACGAGAATCAACATCGCGAAGACTTTTAGGGGATATCTTTGGAACATCATGGTTGGCACAGTCGCTGTTGATTACGTAGGAATAGCAAAGCACCAAAACAAAGTGTCTTTCATCGCGAAAGCTCAAGTAGATCGATTTCATAGGCCACTGTGCTATCGCACCTGTAAACCGTCACATAACCCTGCTTTTTTCAACCGTCAGTTGATACTCTCTGCAATTCCTTTCGGGAATTCCCCATCTAACGCTTGTTCCGCTTTGCTTTGAACGTTTTAGAGTGTAATGCGATGCGCATTTCAGCATTTGACGCTTCTCACTATCATGAACACATAAATGCTTATGCGCGTGAATGACGCCACTATAAAGCGTATTTGCAAAATTTCGCAAAAAAAAAAGGAAAGGAAAAACTGCGCAAAAATAATTTCTTCAGATTTCATCACGAAAGCCAGTCGGTCGGCTCAATGCAAAATATAAGACGAAGTTGTGCAACAAATTCTCTTCGATGGGTCACTGTCCCTATGGTGAACGCTGTCAATTTATACATGCAAGTGAGTAGTTCTCACCAATGATGTGAACCCTTAGTGGGTTCAACAAATCTTAGTTGCTCCAAAAAAAAACTTTAGTACCAGCTCGTTTTATTATTAAGGGCCTATCGACTGCAAATACAATCGCCGCATAAATAACTTTGTCGATTTCATGCGGTTTAGTCATATAAAGTGATGACAAACTCTAATAATATTATTTTTCCTTGCTGTATAACTCTGCTATGGTGTCGCTCGTTTGCCGCTCCCTATTCGATCGTGGAATGACCTCTCTTTTGAAGCTATTGCTATATGAAATCATCTCCGTCTTTCTCGTCTAATTGCTCTCTGAAGCTATTGATATGTTTGTACATGACTGTCCTTGATNAAACTGCTATACAGAACGATTTGCTCTCTGAAGCTATTGCTATGTTTGTACATGACTGTCCTTGATGCGAGTGATGAGCATAGGACGGCTTGGCAATGAGAGCAACGATTCGATCGTCCTTTTTCCGAAATCAACACATCCAAAATTGTCATAGACAAGAAAATAAATAGCAGCATATAAAAAGTAGATGCTCAACAACCTGTCTTCTCCCATACATGCACATTTTTTTTGTTCGCCAGGTGACATCCTGTCAAGCAGCTTCCTTGATTTGAAACTCAGTGCGGGTAATAAGGGTGAAATGTCTTTCTAAATGAAAGCGATCTACAACTATACCAGAAGAAAGAGCAACAACAAATTTCTTTCGAATATTGTTTGGGAAAAGGAACTGAAGTCGACTCTCAAAAAAGATTATTTTACGCCAAACATATTAGCAATTCGGCCTAATGCACTCGGCCAGTAACATTGACTTCAAATTCGTAATAATCTTCGATGAGCCTTAATCTGCAGTGAATATTTTCTGCATGTTTTTAACCACCGTCTGATATAGCTTCACATTTTTGAAAGAATGCGATATATAAAGAGAATTAGAAAGTTTCCGCAATCGTATACTTGTTACAGTCACCTGAATTTGCGAACTACATCGCTGCCGTATATCTAGTTTACGGCCTTAAATCGCATTATTAGTTTTGTGAAGCGTCCTTATGGAAGTTTTTTGCAGGGGGGGGGGGGGGGGGGGGGGGGNCGCAATAACTGCGGTTCAAACAGCGCAGCGTTATCGGACTTTTAGTTAGCGGAAGAGTTCGGTCAACAGGAATCAACAATCGGTAGTAGGAATTTCATGGTCAAGATGTCCCCTCAGTTTCAATTCTGCTTTTGAGCAGCAGGATTTTGGCGAGATATAAAATCGATTCAGGATGAGCCTCTTCCGGAATGGTCTGCCGTCGCATCCCATCCTGCAACAATGGCTCGTGTGCGAGAAATGTGAATTGCAACTGGCAAAATTCTTGTCGAGAAATGTAAAAAGAAACATCGCTATCAAATTGGTCCATCAATACCGTGCTTCACGACCATCTTCTCAGTAAATTAACCGGAAGGTTGGTGCCGAAAAACGTTTCGTCACTTCAGAAGCCATATCGAGTGGTCCCATATTATGAGATTTCGCTGCTGTTTGAAAAAGACGAACGACATGACCGGTAGATTCAAAACCAAGAGAACTCTGCAGGGAAAGTCCTCCGAAGAAGGTCAGACCTCGCTCTCGACCTACAGATGGATGTTTTGGGCGCCAGTTTTTTTTGGGACAAAAATGGAAACCTGTTGATCAACTCTATGGAGAGAAAGAAGACAATCATCGATCAATAATAGCATACCACTGTGCTTCGAAGATTTTGTGAGAAAATCGAGGAAAAAAGAAGCAGCAAGCTGACCCAAGGAATCTTGCTTTTGCATGACAGTGCTCCCCCTCCCCCCTCCCCCTCGCCATCACACCTCTGAAATTCCACTCACCATAGCTCAAGATTGCGATTTTTTTCAACTTCACCATCCACCACACCTTCGGGCCTCGATCTCACCGAATATTTTTTCTTTAAATTTAGAAGAGCATCTTCGATGAAGGAGATGAAAAAGCGACGAAGAAGTCAAGCCGATTGTCGACGCCAATTTTAGCTCTTATGATAAAATTTTCTTTTTCAACGGTTTGAAAGATGGCTCTCAGAAGTGCATTGATGTTGACAATTGCTCCATTTAGGTATACTCCATAAATTCTATTAACATAAGTACTGCAAGTATACGATTGTGGAATCATTCAACATATGACACCAAAGGATTTGATACCATTGCCATTGAGAACAAGGGGATAGGGGAGAACGATATCACTTCTTAAGTACACACTTCAAAAGGGAAACATTCTCGCTGATAATTGATTTCCTAAGAAAAAAAAAAGGAAATTTTTCGTTCAAGTGATATTCTGCCACACNNNCAAAAAGGCTCTAATAATTTATATCAGTGCTAAGAAATGCATTTTAGGTGAGGGAAAAAATTTCACCCGTTGTCTTATAAATATAATTTCCTCCAAATCACTCATATTGCAATATATTTTTTCACACTTTCCAATATTCTATTAAAATTTCATCTAATCTATTGTGATTTTCCAATTAGAGTTCATTGTATTGGATGATCGATCCAGAACGTGGTTCCTATCTGCATGTTTGCTTGATCCAATAAGCTTTATGCTTCGAGCGTTCGAGCAATGCGTTTTGGAAAGGCTCGTCTCAATATTGATTCTTCTTTTCTCTTAGATTTTTCTTTTCTTTTTTTTTGGTTGCTTCTATGGTTGTTTTTTTTTTCTTCATTTTTGATGCAATTCGCTTCCGATCGCTCTCTTGAAAGAATTTACTTCTTAAGAGAAATTATCGACGATAGTTTATCGCAAAAGTTGAAGCGAAATGAGACTGATAGCACAAGTCTTTTTTCTTATGGGAATATGCGAGTTGGGAGAACGGGAAATATAGTGCAGAGGATGTTTTCTTATAATTTGCTTTTTGAAGTGAGCATAGAGATACCAAAACGTATCTGGATTTTATTCATGAGGTAGTCAGAATCTACCTTTTGCATCTTCAATATTGGAGTTGATGAAAACGTAGCATAATGTTTCTTAAATGAGCGTATTCCCGACAACTATAATATAAAAGTGGGAGGATGAAAATCAGAATTTTGAAAAGAACCGTCAGGTATAGAAGAATGAGAACCTTACCGGCTGAAGTAAGGAGCCGGATTGAAGTCTTGAAAAATGAGTGAAATTATTATGCGTTGGGAGATTCGATCGAATTTTCGCATCACTACCTGGAAATTTCAACATATTCCTCTTCAGTTAAAGAAATAAAAATTCCGAAGAGAATTTATTTCTCCGCCAACTTTCAAGCATATTGTTTAACTTGATGTGTCCAACATTGTTACGGTAGTCGTCAGCGATCATTCCCTCAGAGATGATCCGTCCATGTCCCACATTGTCTCCTTCCCTCTAGTCACATATCGTTTCCCAAGAGTTCAACGGATGGGCATTGCAGTAGGGTATGTGTGTATTCACAAGCGGATCACATAACCTTAATTAAAAGCCTAACGATTTTTGCTTGATCTTCTCTAGATAAGTATGGGACAGGCTGTATTGTCTAATTACACTTCGATCATTCGCGCATTTAAGCAGAAATTATCCGCCTGGTTGTGCACTTAATTGTGAAGACAACCTAGGAATGCTTCTTTTAATAGGAAAAGTTGGGTGTTGAAATTAAATCTCCTCTGGCATCGATCATTTTTGATGAATCCCCCACTTGTCTATATTATTGCAGCCAGCTCCGCTTAAATGGGCCGTCGAAGAGAGATGACTGCAGAATTTTTCTATCATATATATGTACAATATAATTTTCCCTCCGTGCAATTTTTATCAACTTTAGAGATGTTTACTATGTATATTTATTTATCATTATTGTTTCATCAAGTCTTTTTCATCGGCCTTAATGAGTATTCCTTTCAGTACCTTGTCAAATGACGATGGCAAATTCCACAGATCATGTTGCACCTCAAATGGAACAAAAAAATGACGATAATATTTGCGACGTCGTGAAGAATCCACTGTTGGTAGTTCACATTAATTTCACTTCTTCCACATTGAAAATTGTTTCTTTTTGCGATTTCATTTCATTAATCAATTTCAGCTGTTTCGCGTTAAGAAATTTCGTTCAAATCTCAATAATGCAGAAATGATCGTTTCATTGTTGAGAAGTGAATCATCCACGAATTTTTGAGTGATTGAAATTGTTGACAAACTTTTGATCCGACATTTTCCGGTTGAAAGTGGCGAAGGAAGGCTTGATGAAAAAGTGAGGCGAGAGATAGGCAGCAATGAATCAAAAATAACCGATAAACATACAATCTCCTAGATAGTTTCATCGCCATTCCTCGTTATCCACGACATCCAAGACATCCTTAAGCTAAATAGTCGTATTCAAATCTCCCACAGTGATTCATCGTTTAAGGTTTACTTATATTGTACTCCACACTGTTGAAAATACTGAACAGTTGATGAAATTTTTCAGGCGGTAAAGTGAACCATGCTGTATTCCGCAAAACTTCGGTGAGGGAACACCATTGGAAGGCACTAATTTATTCCTCAAAAATTGCTCAAGTATAGGGCGTTTCTAAGAAAAATAGGGTGATGGGATCAACGGAAAAAGATTAAAAGCTTGCAACGCTTCTTTCAATTAACTGAAGTTTATGCTTATAGCATTTTGGGTGCCAGTGGCGATGAACGGTCTTCGCCATTACACTCAACGAAAAGGTTACTCGCAACGTTCTTCGATCCGCCTGGCCAATCATCCACCGAGAGGACCGCTTGGCCATACGAAATTCTCGATAATGGCGCTAGCGATTCTTTTTAGAGGAATATTTTCCTCTATAATTTTATTAAAAACTTGTGTTTTTTTT